>JAADKT020520881.1:0-12602 GCA_011763395.2 Chrysaora chesapeakei
TCACACGGAAAATATTTTCTTCAAGATATTATACGAAAAGTAAATTTCATGTACTTTTTGAGGTACATATACCTGTAGTGTTTGGTTTTGGTTTAAAAGGAATGAGGAGATTTGGGTGTAGTGTTACAAGAAAGCCGCGGGGTTTGCTTAAAAGGATTTGGGAAGTTTTTAGCGCGCTGAAAGGTAGAAGTGAGCTATCGTGTTTTTTTAGTTAGAAAATGACGAGAGAAAGTAAAAATAAAGAGATAATTTGACTTTTCAATTTATAAGTAAAGATTAAAAGTAAATTAAAAAGTAGTTTAATAAGATAATGTTTGTTTTGTTCGTGAATTCATCTGTAATGTTCGATTTCTATTTGAGTGAATATAAGTTCTAGATCATATATAACATTGTTACGGCTGTTGCAATTTTGACAGGATTTGATGCAAGCTTTGTACATGTCTCTGAAGTTTTCGTCTTGTGTATTCCAGAATTGACACGCTCTATTACGAATTAGAGCACGATGTTGTTGATGTTGTATGAAACTAACGCTCCTTGCGAATAAAATAACCTTCAGCAAATTGCCAAATCCTTCTATATATTGATTGGTTTTTGTGCTGACATTGTTTGAGTAGGTTCAAATCAGGCATCTTGAATTAAGTCGTAAGAATGAGCTTGTGTTAAGCTTTGAATCTTTTGCTTTTGTGAGAACCGTGAAGTGAATGGTGTAATTTATAGCTTGAAATATGATTGACGTGCGGCTTTTTTGACAGGTTGTTATTTGATAAGGCGCGTTGAGTAAACGACAGCGAAGTTGCTTAAAAGAAAAATCTTTGTACTCTCAACTCATGTGACAGGGTAACCTTTGATCTAGGTTTTGTTTTAAAACTAGACTAAATCGTGTTCTGTTCAGTTTTATCAAAATGTCTGAGATAGCGGAAGTTGAAAACGCTTTAAGAGTGAATGATGAGGCTTTTATTTTCGGAGAAAGCGAAGAGTATGAAAGTTTGCTTTTGGATAGTCAAAAGAACATAACTTTTTCGAACAGAAAAGTGTTGTTAGATTGGTTGGTAGAAATAACAGCTGTTTATGAATATTCACACGAGACGTTGTTTCTGACGTTTGATTATGTTGATATGGTGTTAAAGAGAAAGCCAGACATAGAGAGAGATGATCTTCAATTAATCGGTGTTACATGCTGGTATATCGCTGGCAAGTTTCAGGAGGTTTTGCCGTGTAAGGCGCATGAATGTGCTTGGTTAACGGATGATTTTTGCACAACTGAAGCCATTGTCGAATGTGAACGAGATCTGCTAAATAACATTTTGAAATGGCGTTTGGCTTCGAAATCGTTATTGGCTATTGCTGAAAGAACGCTCTTTCTCTATTGCGGTGTAAAAGAAGATGGCTTTGAATGTAAGACGTTTTATAGACTGCTAATTTATTTTTTAACTGTAGCACACATTAATCGAAAAATGTTGGAAGGCTTTTCAAAGCATGTAATTGTCTTCAGCGTTTTGTCGATGATTAGAGATTGGGCTGGTGGCGATTTCGAAATTGGAAGGTTGCTTGACAAGTTGAAATCTGAAAAAGCAGGAACAATCGAAAAAATAGAACAATGTAGATCTGAGTTAATTATTATCATTAACAACGCTTATAAAAATAAAGATGTTGTATATAAAAAATTAATTGTCAGTGCTTATAATTGTCTCTTAGTCATTCCATGTTTATCTCGTTAAACTTTTGATTTTTCAGAAATTCATAATGAAGTTTGACTTCAGCCACAGGACAATGTGTATTCACTTTAGGTGCACCCATGTCTTCTAAATTGAAAGATGCAAAACCCAATTTTTTGCAAAGATCTTTTTCGATATGTCCACCTTTGTAGAGAACAACAGCGACGTTATTGAAGGATAGAATGTCATATATCCAACGTTCAGCTTGTCTGCAAAATCGACCATTAGCGGGGCTGTAGTTTAATTGGTGTACATGACGTCTCCAATAATTAAATTGCTTTCGGTCTTCATCTGGCAGGTATTTCCATGGCACGCAAGGGCTAAATTCAGCTGAAAACGTGTAGGGTTTAGCTAGTGTTGGGTATTTTGCTAATAAAAGCCCCACTTTTCGAATGCATAGATGTTTTCGTGAAGTGTCACGATCTATTTTTCCAGAATTAACATATTCTATATCAAGTATAGCGATTTCACTCAGTTCCATTTTGGCGCGAGTTTTGACAAGAGCTGTGGAATTAAAGCGAAAAATCAGTTGTGTTTTTACGTTAAAATAAAGCTAGTTTAAAAGTTTATTAGCTGCGACAACTAAAATCTAAAAGTTAAAACAGTGATAAAATAAAGGCTGAAATGGAAAGAGAAATAATTGAACATTGTTTGCTTGTAAAGGCGGGAAAAATTCGTTATGAAATGATAAATAAATATGCGAAAACAATGTTGAAATTGAGTGAGGAATTAGAAGCAAGATATGATAAGTTTTATAAATCCGCTTTGAGAAAATATAAAGCAAAGTTGGATAAAAGGGTCCTTGATGAGATAAATGAAGAAATGACCGCAGCCGGACGAAATAATTGGGGGCGAATTGCTTCTGTATGTACTTTTTGTTTTAAATGCGTTGAAAATGAAGGATTCGAGAGTAATGAAGCAAGAGAAATAACTCATTGGTTGCATGATTATATGAAAAAGCAGCGAAATTGGATAACTAATTCAAAAACAAGTTGGGAAGCTTTTGATAAAGTGTTTGGTAAAAAAGAATCGCTTTTAGAAAAATGCTTAAATTATCTGAACTATTTTGTTATAAATGCTGTGTGAGCTTATTTAGCTGCCAATTCTAAAAGAGACAAGCAATTCAAAGCGAAAGGATGGAGGAAAATAGAACTGTATATGAGCTATTATTTTTCATTGACGCTACAAAAGACATTTCAACATTAACTGATTATGTCTTAGAAACAGTTCTCGAAAATAAAGTGGAGAGATATTGTACATCTCTAAACAAAACTGAAACAACGGATTTGCAAATTTCTTTCCGATTTCTGTTAAGAGAAGAGCCTAAAGATTTAATAAAATGGAAAGAAGAGGTTGTTGCTAACGCTAAGAAATCTATCGATAAAATTCCAGGAACAGATTTGATTTCGCTGCTTGAAGTTATATTTGAAACTATCGATACAGATCAAGTCGCTTTTGTTTATCCCAAAAAGAAAAGGGTACCGTTTACCTATTTGCCTTTGCCTTTACCTGCTCGAAGAATAGCTGCTCCGAATTTGAAGTTGAAATTACCAGAGTCAAATAAAAAGAAACAAAGATATGATATTATAGATGGTTCAAACTCACCTGATTTGGCTGTGTCTTGTAAGTCAGTGAAGAAAGAGAGAACAGAAAGTGAAGCTCGAAAATGTTCAGACAATGTATTTTTTCCCTAAAGGCGAATTTAAAACTTTGGCGCTTAAAACTTTGGCGCTTAAAGTAGAACAATAGTGAATTGTAATTCTAACCGTTAATGTCCGAGAAAGAAAATTCGAGGATTGTACTAAATAAAGCATATTTTCCAGACATATGATTGACAGGACTGTCTGGAAAAAGTTGAACTTTGAAACATATGTGGTTTTCTCTTTATTGATTGGATGGTTTTAAACAAAAACGACAAAATATGGCGGGCTTGTTTAAAACAGAGAGAGCGCGCCAAAATCGAGTAGTTGTGTTTTGAAAAGTTGTGATCATGCCGCGAATTGGTAAGTCTGCTGAATTATCTCGTTCTTTTCATAATGAAGGGCTGTTAAATTTCAATGAATTTTCACCCTTCAAAAAGCAAGTTGTCTGTTGCGTTATCTTAGAAAAGCACTTTGTTTTGCTGACGAAAATTTTGAAAGAGCTTATCAAGCCACGGAAATTTAACGCGAAGTTGGATGATACAAAGTTGATCATTAGAATTGGTTTTGAAACACGGTTTTATGGCTTTAAGCTGATTATGATAGAGTTATTGGTCTCAGAAGTGTTTAAAGTCGTGCAAAAGCAAGATCTCAGCCAGCTATTTACTTCATTTGAAAAGTATATAAAAGACACTTTAAGACTGAAAGGGGTGAGCGAGCTCGATATAACGATGTTAAAAATAATGTTTCCGTTAAATACTCAACTTGGCAAGATGAAGTACTTCTTCAGAAACACAGAAATTAAGATATTTAACGGCGAAGGAGAAAAAGCAGACGTTGAATGTCAAACGGAGATAGAAATTGATGGAAACGAGGTTGAAATTTGTAACCCTCCAGTTGTTGAAATTGAAGAGCAGCAGCAGCAGCAGCAAGAGCAAGAGAATGAGCGAGAGCAAGAAGTTCAAGTAAGTGATAAATTGAAGTCGACGCTTCATGAAATGCGTGTTATTCGCAATGCTAACATAGCCAGCAGTTCTGAACAGTCGACGGTTGAGAGTGTTGTTAAGAAGCAAGACGTGTTATTAGATAAATGCGCGTCAAATGCAATAGGCTTGTTGAAAAAGAAAAAGGCGCCTTTGAAGACCAAAGCAGCTATTGAGAGAGCTATTGTGGATATTGCAACAGCGCCTTTAGAACACCCCCTAATAACCGATAATGAAGTCGTAGAAACACTTGTAGATAATATGAATCAAGAAGAAGAAGAGCCAGTGCAGCAACAACAGCTACAATTGGGTCAGTTACGACAACAACAACAGCAACAACAACAACAGCAAGGGCCATTACAGCAACAAGTATTTGCGGACATAATGTTTGATGATTTTGATATTCCGCCTGATTTCGATATAACAGAAGCAATTTCACCTTATTCTACTTATGAGGAAAAGGGATCTGAAGAAGCGGTAGCAGCAGCCGCAGCTGAAGGTTGGCTAATACCTAAAAAAGAACCGGTAGAAGAAGAAGAAGAAGATGACAAGAAGCCAAACGCTTTTAATTATTTAAACCAAGCGTTGCTGAATAACAAAGTCTTTTCGCCATTAAATACAAAACCAGCTGAAGTACAGAGAGTTAAAGGGAAGCCGAAAAGTATTGCTGAGCTTAAACAGCTGATCAAAAAAGAAAGTGAAGAAGGGGATGACTTGATTGGTTATATTTCGTCATCATCATCATCATCATCATCATCGTCAACTGCAGCGACAGGTCATTCAACAAGCGATGAAGGTTCAGATGAGGAGAATGAAAAAAGTAGAAAGCGAGAAGAAAAGCGAAGAAAATGAAAAAGGCAAAAGCGAAGAGAGATTGCTAAAAAGAGAGCAAGAATAGACAAAAAATAGAATAAAGTGAACCTAAAGATATAAAGACTTTTAAAGGTTTTTTGCAGTTTTAGATAAATAGTATAGTATAATAATTTTGTTTCTTAAAATATAACTAGAAGCTGGCTTTACATTGGTCTTAATTTTAGATTTTAATCGTGTTCAATTCTCTGTTTATAAAACGCGTACTTTTTTGTTTTATAAAATGGTTGCTATACTAGAAGAACGAGAAACAGAGCAATGCACAGTGCAATTAGAGCAGGAAGAGCAACAACCACAATATTACGATAGTTATAGAGATGCAAGTTTTAGATGCGGCGTTTTTGTTATGACTGCTATTTGCGTGATTGTATTCATTATAATACCGCTTCTGCTTCATTTCAGTTTATTAAAACATATGGATTATATATTTGACTATCTCGCTCCAATGCATGATAATCTTGAGAGAATTATGCAGCTTTTACGTCTACCAACAGCTTCGAATCGTAATTAAGCAAAATTGAAATTTTTCTATAAAAGCGCTCAAAGAAAGAATAAAAGGTTTTACATAAAAGCTTTAAACAAAGATGTGGTCTAAACGAAAATATGAACATCATGATGATTATAATGCAGTTGAAAATGACACCACTGAAAAAAGCCGAAAAAAATCTAAAGTGTCAACACGTCGATTGAAATACGATATCTATTTACCCGAAGACAATGACTATGACGATAAGAATGAAACTTTAGAAGGATTTGGAAACGGAGTTTATGAAGCAGAAGGATTTGAAAGAGATCATGATTTAAAAGCTGAAATTCTCTTAGAAAATTATTTAGGTGAATTGAACGCTGTTTTAACGGAAAAGCCTGACCTATACGACATAAGGTTAAACACACTGTTTACAATGTTGTTAACTGGAAAGTCAGGATGTGGTAAAACATGCTGGTTAATTAAATTTTTGAAAAAATGGAAAGAATTAACTGACGATTCTGAAGGAAAATTGTTAAAGAAAATCTTATGGTTTTATAGAGTTGAACAGACTGCGCAATTTGAGAAGTTAAAGGCCGAATTCGGGAAAAAACATATCGAATTTATTAAGGGCTTGAATAAAGAGAAATTGCAAGAGGCGAAAGAGTGTATTATAATTCTTGACGATTTGATGACTGAAATGAAAAATGACAATGATGTCGCACAGTTATTTACAAAAAGTTCGCATCATAAGACAGTAACTGTGTTCATATTATGGCAAAGTCCATTTCCCCAAGGAAAAATTATGAAAGAAATCGCTACAAATGCCGATTATCAGGTTTTGTTTAACAACGAAAGACAAAGTAGTCAATTACGCTGTTTATGTCGGCAAATGACTTCGTCAGTAGACAAAGGTTCTGAATTGTATAAGAAAATTCAAGACTATTTCGATAGGAACGTGAACTACTATCCTTACGTGTTTATGAACTTTAAGCCGGGAAAAGAGAAAAAAATTAAGTATATGATAAATTTCTTAAGCGATGATGAGAGAAAGCCTTGTCAAGAACTTTAGTATAATTAAGAGAATTGTGATATAATTCATTTCAAAGTTAATAAATATAAGCCTATAGAAAGTTACTTTATTTCTTGCATTATTCATTTATGTTAATCAGTATGAGGTCACGAAAGAGGCGCTATAGACGAAAGAAAAAATTGAGAAATAAGGCGTTAAAGGGTGCAGGTATTTTTGATAATATACAGCATTGGTTTTTAAAAACAGGTGCTGCTATAACCCCGATTCCACGTTTGCAAAAAGCGTTAAAACCTCAAGTGAAATTAAAAGGTGAAAAGAAATGGAGACCGTTACAATTTGTTCCTAGAGAATTTTGGAGAGCTGCAGGAGCATCTAACAAAAGCTTAAATAAATTTGTATATGCAAACAATTTAATTAAAAAAGGTTTAATTAAGAAAGGAAAATAGCTAAAAGTTAAATAAATGGCAAGTTTAGCAGCTAGCGTAATCGCGTCTATGGTTATAGATGACATGTTAAAGGATGACGGTGGCAAAGAGGTTGATGAATTGATGGGAAATGGTTATAGTTCTGTTAAACAGAAATTAGCACGACATTTAACTAAAATGGGAAGTGTGTTAGCGCGAACAGCTGCAAAAACAGTTTTGAGACAAGGCGGAAAGTTAATTACAAAACAGGCTTTGAAACGCTTAGCTGTAAAAGGGGCGAAAGCAGCTGCAAAAGGTGCTTTGACAGCTGGCGCAGGGTTTGCCACCGACGCAGCATTAAGAAAATTACAAGGTAATGGCTGTAATAAAAGAAAGCGCCGTTATCGTACACAACGTTATCGTAAAAGTCATAAGCAAAAGAGAAGAAGAAAAAGATGAAAATAGAAATTACGCCTTTTTTAAGTTAAGATAAAAGTTGAAGTTGTTGTTGTTGTGTAAGAGTTAATGAGTTATTAGAGAAAAGCGTGTTATAAAGTAACAATGAAGATTTTTCGTGCAAGTAAATTATTTGGAAAGCATTCGTCGTATAAGAATAAAAGATATGCTTTAATAAACAGAAAATAAACTGGAAAAGGTAAAATGCGTTTTCAACCTTTTTCTGCCACAACCAAGGCTATTTCAAGTAGGGGAAGGGGCACGCCAAATCCCAGACTTGTTACTATACAATTTAAAAACGGAAAGACTATAGTAAGACGTTAAAATAGAATAAATTTTAGAAAAAACCGAGAAAAATAACTTATAAAAGCTGTCTTTTTTTACGACGGTGTAATTCATTGGTTTTGCGCCTGTAAACGAGTACAGACATGGAATTCTATAGACAATTTTCACTAGAAACAATCTCATGGAAGGCAGCTGCACATATTTGTGAAGTGTTAAAAAGACACGGTTCAAAAAAGATAAAACTAGATGTATCGTTTAATTCTGAACCGAATTGTTTAAAACCTTATGTAGATGTGTTAACAGATGATAAAGTCTTTTTGACTGGTGTTCGTGGCGATGTTATCAATTGGCTCGATGATGCGCTGCAGTATGATCAAGAACTTAAAGTATATATATTGAATGTATTTGACTGCCTTACAAAAGTTACTCCACCGCCAATGGCGCCATCTTTGTACTTACAACAACAACAACAAAAACAACAACTGCCGCGTTATCGAATGAAGCCTGCTGCAGAAATGTCTTATTATTGAACGCTTAAAACAAACTGTTTTATTAGTAATGAAAATTTAAATTAATAATAGAATGTAATAATAATAATAATAACTTTATTAAACTTTATTTTAGTTAATTGTTTAGTTATTAAAGGAAGTGCACAATTAAAGTACTAGTCTCTGTTTTGACTGTTTGTCTCTGACTGTTTCATGTATGGCTAATACATTTACAGCTCCTGTCGGAATTACTCCATTAACAGCAGCAAATACACCACGTAAACGAATGAGAGCTATGCGTTATAGAAAGAAAATTCAGTGGTATAAAAAAGGGAAAAAAAGAAAGGCGAAGAAAGTACTTCCATCCGTAAAAGAATTTAGAAAAGCGTATAAAAATCACAGATATCATAAACCCTACGGAGTTTGTCATAAGAGAATTAAATGTTTCCTTCTAGGCTATCATAAAGCTAAGAAAGCGGCATGAAAAAGGGCAAGTAAACGATTTATAAGCTGTTATTAGTTTGCTTTGAGAAATAAAGCTTCAAAACTTTTTAAAGCAAAACCCGATCTACCTTATTCAATTCAGTTTGTCAGAACGGATTAAAAGGTTAAAAGGTCACATTTGATAGGCTTTGACTGTAGAATTTGCTTTAAGCGTTTACAATTTCTTTCAAAGTGAATTTGAAACCGCTTTTAAGAGAATTTTGAAAGTACAAAGTTTAAGTTAGCTGTCAATCAAGTTATTGTTTGTAAAAATATAAAAGCCGCGTTCGTGTTTCACAAATTTCATAACAGCTCACAGCAACTTCAGAAAAGGCTTTTAGAATCGAGGAATTTAAAGCAAAAATGGCCGAGAATCAAGATATTACAATCAATGAGATTTTTAGAAAGGTTGTTTCAGTGCAAGAAGGTGATAAAACGAATTCTTTGGACGTTTTAAAGGCTGTTGTGACCGAACGACAAGGTGGGAAATTTTATAAAGAAAAGACGACCCATTTTAGCCTCTGCAAGCAATCCTTTTACTTTAGAAAAGAGATCAAGCCGGAGAATTTCATGAATGATTTCAGCGACGAATTTGTCAAAGATAAAGGTACACTTTGCGAATTTTCATTTACTAAGTCGAAATTGGAAAAGCTGATCAATGAGATAAATGGAAAACGAAGTGAGTTGATCAGTTATAGTTTGGACTATGATGATGAATTTAAGTTGCAGCAAAGTTTGGAAATTATGAAACGCAGAGAGTGGAACGTTGGAGAAGAATTGGTTGTGTTTCCGATGACTAGAGAGTTCACTCTACCTAACGGTGGGAAGTACATGGATGAAGCAGTAATTTCGCTGACAATTAATAAAGAGAAAAAATTAGATTTTGAAGTGCTGCTGAGAAGACGAAATACTCAAACCTCGTTGGCTACTGCAACTCGCACAGTCTTTCTCACCCCCGAAGATGTAAATGAGGTGTATGATTTGATCTTTTCTAAAGGGTTTATTTCAACATATTTTGCCAGCTTGGAGGGTGAAATTGCACCTATTATGCTTGATGTGGAGGGAAAAGTCGTTAAAACTGAAGTAGTGGCTAATAAAGAAGAAAAAAAATTGAAAGTAAATCAAGCGAAATACAAGAACCACTCCATTTTGGACTTGATGAGTGAATTGAAAAAGCCATCTCTTCCAGCTGTAAAAGCAAAAACAGATGAGCCTGCAAATAAGAAGAAGAAAAGAAAGATGGCTGCCATAGCAGCAGCTGCATTAGCAGCCGCAGCAGAAGCCCCGACTTCAACATCGTCAAAGCCGAAAAGGGCTAAGAAGAACGTTATTATCGATTCAGACGAGTCAGATCTTGAAGATGTAATTGATGGAGACGATGCGGTCTAAAAGAGAGAACACTTATACTTTGAACAATTCATTCTATTATTATAACCATTGTTGCTGTTGTTGTTGTTATCTAGGTAGTTAGTTTTATTTTTGCATATTTTTATTCGTGTAAGTAGCATACTATGAAATCAAATCAAATGAGAAAAAGATGAAAAATTTTGTTTTATTATTTGAAAATACATCCTATAAAGTTTACATTTATAACTTTTGCGGCTGTATAAGGATGCAATTGGTCAAAGCAGCACGAATAGTTAAACGAATATTTAAGCGTACTCAAAGAAAACGAAAAAGATTGTCTTTGAAAAAAGAGGTTTTTGAAGCCTTTCAAGAAGCATTAGACGACGACGGCGACGATGGTTAATGAAAGGCGCAAACGTCGACATGCCGGTAAAGCAAAACGAATATTAAAACGTAATAAAAGAATCAGAAAATGAGAAGCTTTGAAAAAAAGGGAACTTAGAACGCTTGAAATGGAACAAGCGATTATAAGTCTGCTTGACAGAGCTTCTAACAAAACAAAACATGAATTGCAACAAGAATTTATAAAAGACACTATTAATTGTTTGCTTCAGGCTAAATTTTGTAATGCTGGAGACCGACGTTTTTCTGTTGATCTAAATTATGATGATTATTATAGCGACGAGGGTTTTCGGAATCCAGCTTATTGTGACAGTTCAGACGATGAATTTTCCCGCAGTAGTTATGAATGTGATGATTGCTATTATAGTGAATGTGACTGCTTAGAATGATGTAGATGTTAAAAATAAAACGTTTTAATTTTGCAAAAATGTATAAAAGCTGCGGCTTTATGTATAATAAAGAGTTATATTTAAGCGTTGAAAGGTTGTTTTGCTTAAAGCGGACTAACTTACTTTAGCAACAGCGACAATATGCCAAAACAACGGAGGAGGAGGATGCGGAGGAGAAGGAAAACTGTAAAATGGTTGAGAGGGGATGGTAGACCTGTTATGTTATTAAATTCGTTATCACCGAGAAGTGACGGAATTTGGACTGATATGTCACCATATATTAATTCCGCCAGGCGAATACCTATGAAAAAACGGCGTTAATAATGAAATAAATTCGCTTGAAAAAAGCTATATTAAGTTATTTTAACTTGAAAAGTTGCAGAGTCAAGAAGCAAAAAAGATTGGTCTGAAAATTAAGAAGTATGAGCTTTAAAGGTGTAAAGAAACATTATTTGAAGAAAAGAAAAAAGTTGCTGGAAACGAATAAAAGCTTAAAGAATGTACTTGCTAAAATTCGAAAAGAGCTTATTGAGAAAGCAGTTGTATTTCGCGCAGTCTATTATATCGTGTTACAAAACAAGAAAAATATCGAAGTTTGTCAACGTTATGATGAAGTGAACCATTTACAACGTCAATTGCTCGCGATGTTTGAAAAGATAAACAGTAACTTACAATTCGTTGACTTAAACGTTTTATTTGGTGATATATTACAAAATGAGAAATTACTTTGGAAAGAACTGAGAAATTTTTATAATAAAAGTGTACGAGAAATGTTACGAATATAATAATAAAGCTTATTCAAATGTAGTTTTGTTTTTCTTTGTTAGAAACTTTTTATTTCTTAAATCGGTTCTGAACTAACAGGTTTTGTTGTAACAGCTCAGATTGCTTTAAGCTCATTTTATGGAAAGATAAAGCGGCTGAAATTGAATATAGTCTTTAAGCGCGATTGATAAAGCACAGATCAAAGGTCGGCTAGAAATTATTAAAAACCCGACGCAGTTTGTTTTAGAATCATTTCAGTTGCAATGAAATAAGAAAGATCATATTACAGCTTCAGTATGATTGACAAATGATTGACGTGTCTATTGTGTGTTAAATGTATAAAATGAGCTCGTTTTGCCGTTGTTAGTAGAGTTGAAAGATTGCTAGCAGACGGATGTTAAAGACAAGATGTTAGGAACTAAAAAGACTAGAACTAACTACATTTGTCTTCACTGTGGAAATCGATTTAAAACCAAGGCGATTTTGATTACTCACAAGCAAGCAGAGCATAATGATTATAAATGTCGCTGTAAACTATGTCCTTATGCGTGTGGAAATACAGTCAAACTTGCTCAACATGTTGCTCATGTTCATAAACAGGAAGAAAGATGTCGTTTTTGTCAGCGAATCTGCAATGGTAAATTTCGATTAGCACAACATGAACAGAAATGTCCGTGGGATAAAAAGGAACTTGTCTTCCGTTGTTGTAAAAAGAAATATAAAGGAAAAAAGTCTTTAGCAAAGCATATGTTAACCCTAATCCTACCGGGCTTTTTTTGATCTACCACAGCCGGGGGAGGGGGGGGTGGTTTCCACCCCCCCTCCATAAATTGCTGTCCAGTAGAGCTAGAGCAATCAAACTTGGCACAGGCATTG
>JAADKT020521214.1:0-12591 GCA_011763395.2 Chrysaora chesapeakei
ATATTCTCAAATATTTTGTATCTTATTCACATGAGCTTGAATTTAGGCCCAGTGCAGTCTTTAGGCCTTGTCTAGTTCGACGTACCCGAAAAATCTATAACAGGGCAGAAGAAAGAAAATGCCAAATGAATTTGAAAGTAAATAGAAGTAGAAAACATAAATACTACTTACAAATTCATAGTTGATCCTCGGTGAAGTGTCTTTCACAAATATAAATTTTGTTTGAGTCGATTTGACGCTGGAGGCTTTGATCAATGACGTGATCTTTGGTCACAACGTTGAGCAATTCACTTCTCCATTTCTTGTTTGCGTCGCTATTTGGCAAAGGAATCTTAAAAATACTTAATTCTTTAGTTCTTCTTGATGTTGGACAGCCGAAGATCTAGCAATTTGCTCCAGGCATAGTGAAATTCGGCAGAGATGTAAAGAAAACATCGAAATTAAAATAGAATTTCACAATGGGAATGCACTAATTGTGCATTATGCGTAAAGCGTGTGCACCTTCGGAGGTCTGGGATCCAGAAAAATCTTTATCAAAGACCTAGAGCAATAGCGCATTGTTCGCTTCCCAACTATCTATTCTTGTGACTATGCTTTGAACTAACACATGAGAGGTGGAACCACTCCCATGGGCAAGGTATAGCATCACATCAAATCAATTCTTTATTGTTATGATTTTCATCTGTTTGGCAATAGCAGTACTTCTTCTCTGGCAATTGGTTGTTTGCTTGTGGTTGTTCTGGGTCCCAGTTCTCTAACTTTTTTGTCAACAGCTCAGGAATGATATGCTTCAGGTAAAACTGCAAAATGGCCATTGAACCTTCAATAAATTTATCATCTGGTTTTATTTTTGAGCAAAGCATCCAGCCTTGTCTCCATACGACAAATCACATGTGTGTTTTTGCCAGACAAACAGTTGTAGCTGCACCTATAAGAAATATTGGAAATATCATTTTACATTTTTTGGTACTAATGTAACAGTGTCACATTTTTACATGAGTATAGAAGACAACATTTTTTCTGATTTTCATTTGCTGATAAAAATTGCAAAATGAATTATATTTTCTTTTCATAGCAAATGCATTCTGGTATATGAAAGATGTTAAAATGAAGGAAAAACGATTCATTACCTAATAGCTGTGATTCTCTTTAAGGCATTTATTCTCATCAATGAAAAAAGCCTTGTCCATCAATGCCTCTTTAAGAGTTAGAGTTTATCTCTTGCTCGAAGGACATTTGACTTCAAATAGGCAAGATACACTGTGGCAGGTACAGTGAAAAATACCATCTGGTGATGCACCAATGTAGAGATAATTAGAATGAAGTCTGAGACCACATTTTTCAACATTCTCATGGTAGCTCGCTTTAAACAGCTAATTCAAATCCAGCAGGTTTGTTATCTATTCCCCATTTTAGGGATGGAGCTGTAACATTAGACGATTTGGAAGGCTTGCAGATTCATAGTAGGATTGAAGAGGCAGGGAAGTCCATTTTGGTCCTCAGGATACCATGAGCTTTGGAAGTAGTTATTCTTCCACATCTGATCTCACGACATGAAACAAATTGGGATTTCTTTACTGTTACTTTATTAATATATTCAGCAACATCTGGTGTAACATTCATGTCAGAGAGAACTTTCCTTGCATGCTCATGTAGTTCATCACAGCTTTTCTCCAAATAACCAGCTTTTTGTAGTTCCCTCAAAGATGGGTTAACTTTGCCCTTTCAGGAACCTTGGTTTTTGGTACAAAATCTTTGTATGTCTCCGAGAAAGTATGCAATGACAGAGGCTTTGAAGACAGGTAGGCCAGCTTTTGAACGAACCAGCATTGTTCAGTTAAGGTTAGCGGATAATTTACTACCAGGAAATACGCCAGTTGCTTTCTTTGATCCAATAACGTTATTCACAGCCTTCTCTGAATAAAAGTTTATCTTTGATGATAGTGCTGCCCTGACCTCTTTGACGAATTCGTCATTCCACTTACAGGCATCTTCAGTACATGTCATTTTGGTGTAGCCAGCCCTGACTGCTGCTTCAACCTTGAACAGTAATGCTGCAAAATGAGAGCATGATTCTCACAGCTCAGCCATTCATGTACATTGAGCACAGAGCAAATTTGCTGCACTGTTATTTATTGCGACCCATGGTGTATTGGGCTTATTATTTACCCTTTGAGAGGGCATGACTTCATTTTCTAGGATTATTAACTTGGCCTTCTCGCCTTTTCTGTAAAGAAAGACTCTTCTCACCCATCCACTGACGAAGTTGGTGTAGGCTTCCAAACCCTTTTGATTGTTCATTTCTTCTTTTGTATAGATGCCTGGAGTATTTATGAGGAAATTCCAAACGTCTGGCCATTCTAGTTCAGGCCACTTTGTTAGGTCATCCAACCAAGCATCAGAAGGCAACTGATAAGGACACTCTTGTAGTGAAAGCAATGTCAACTTCTCTTTATACCGTTTCTGAGCTGCAGCATTGACATCAGTTATACTAAATGAAGCCATAAATGTTTAGTTATTAAAATAACTGTTTATATAATGTTGCAATAACTTTAAGTATTTCAAAATATGCTAGAATAACTTCCTTCACACTTTGTCACTGCATGGATGTCTGTTTTTGAATGAATTTCTTTCCCTGCAGCTGTGGTTGCACCGCATCAGCAGACATGCACCCATGCAAATTGGAATTGAGAATAGTGTAGTCTCATCTATCTTCTTGATAGAAATTCAGAGTTGAGCATGGGCAAGTATCGTCAATATTCAGGCTTTGAAAATGGGGTTGAGTTCTTTTACTTTACTCTTAAAAGTATATCAGAGAGAAGTTAAGTTCATCAAAAATTCAAATTAGACATTTATTATGGTAAAAATAAAGATTGCCTTTGAAGCAAAAAGTAAAACAAGACAGAAAAAGTAAAAAATAAGTTGATAAATTGTTACCTGTCTGAGAGTTTGAGTCATATGCTCTGCATAAGGCTCTTTTTAATCAAAAGTTTAAAAATATTTTAAGATAGGCAAAGTGTACAATGGGCGAAAGAAATATTATGTTCAGATAAAAATCAATTAAACTTTGCTGCTGCACTGCCTTGAAGATTTACAAAAAAAACCAGAAGTAGGTTTACAAAATGAAGAAAAATGTCGATAGAGCCCTCTACTTAAACTTGATACTTGTGGTTCTTGCAAAAAGTGTAGGTAGTCAAATTGGCTCTTAATACTCCCTGCAATATTCGTTCTTTTTAAAGAATTGTAATGCCACATGCTGAACGAGCTCAGAAAAACACGGCAAAGAAATTTTTCAGGCTGCTTAAGCAAAAGGCAAGCAGTCAACTTCTTCTGTAGACCACTATACGAAAAAAAACATCACCTTGGAGGACAAGGACTTATTGCTTATCAAAACACGTTAGACAGGCAGACACTCCTTCGACAAGGTATTGTTTTACAAGGGCATATTGATGAAGATTCGAATATTAATCATTTCAACAAAGACAAGACAAATGATAATGAAGGTTAAAGCCTCCTTTCGAAATAAAAACAAATATCTCTGGCATGAAATTCTCACAGAACAGGAATAAAGATTGGCTTTTATCTGAGAATACGTGACGAGTTTAGTGACATTTCAAAAAAAAAGTAGATGTCCTTCTCCATTTGCTATTGCAAAGATTCATAGGAAGTTTTTTAAAGAGTTTGTTGTCATCCATCCTTGTGATGAAGGGGTTGCATCCAACTCCCTACTTAAATATGTCTGCAATATTTTGACAAGATGTTACTTCCCTTCCGAGAGGATAGTTGGAATGGCTTTTGATTGAGCATCTGCGATGAAAATGCTAGCAGTTCTTCTAAAAGAACAAATCTTATCATGCGTTATATATTCACTGCTTTGCACATAGTAACGAATTGGTGTTCAACGATGCATTTTCATTTTCTTCTATGGTTGCAGATTCTCAGGACCTTTGTGAAGATGTGAACTCCCTTGCTGGTGTAAGTACCAAAAGGGTCTTGCTATTTCAAGCTGTCAAGAAGGAAATGGAAAGCTTTTCTGAAAGTACTAGAGGCATTTTGAAGTTGAAAAACCTTTAAAGAACACCAAGGACTACCAGAGGTACTGCCGCAAAAATAGTCATATTGAGAAATCAAGAATTAATGGAGACGCTGAGGCTGCTGTCAGCTGAACCAAGTGTAACCCCAGATTGCCGTGACAAGTCAAAAGGTCGTATCCATAAACTCCACTCCTTTCAAGAAATTTTCATGCTTGTTGCCATGTACAAGTTTGGATGTCTTCAGGAAAACAACTCACAGCAGCTGCAGAGAGCTTCAGTCCAGCAGGAAGTGTACAGATTGTGGGTTTTTGATAAAGGGCATGAAAATTGGCACAAACATATATATCAACATGCTGATTAATCTGAGATATAGGGCAAGCGATTTAAGTGGTTTGTGATGTCATAATGACGTCATCATTGCTTCACGACATCTCTTCCTTTTTTGTCAAGTTGACGACCATACCATCAACTTTAATCTCATTTTCAATTGTAATTTGTTGCTAATAATTTATATTTCCAACAAACGAAGGATTTCATTGTAGCTGTAACTTGACAGTGACGTCATCATGATGTCATAATGAAAAATGTTTATCGAAATTCAAACTTATTTGGTCTATTTATCAAATGCAATAATCAGTTTTGTATGATTTTTATTTGTCCTTAAAACAATGAACCATCTTTATCTCTCACAATTGCCATTGCATTTGCACAAGGCTGTGCAAAGAAGTTCAGCAGGTGCTTGACATCATTTTTCCGGGTTGCAACCACACCTTAGCAGTTTGCAACAAGTTTCCAATGTTTCAAGAAGTGCTGTCCAGAACATTTCAAATCTTCATTTTGTGCTTTTTGCCAACAACAAGATGAGGGACAGGGCAGTCATTGATTGGAAATCAAGGATTGTCCCCAAACAAGTCCAGCCTGGTATGCAACCCTTTTGTTGTGTTGATACAGTGATGCACTTGTTGGTGGAATGGCCTCTGCCGATCTGCCCTATTTTGTGAAGAGCTCTTTCCTTGCTCTGTCAATGCTAATTTTAGCGCTTGTATGATCGTACATGAATAAAATGAATCGTTTGAGTGTTTTCAAGCAGTTTTCAACTGTCTCTGCTGTTGACAAATTGGCCAAGGATAAGAATACTGTTGCCTCATCAAATGTTTTCCATGCAGTGGTCTTTCCTCTTCCAGCAAAGAAAAATGTCTGATCACACCCTGTGAATGCGTGAAATGCTGTTAAACACCTTGCCCTTTCGAGGCCCATTGCGGTACATAGTAAGAGTATCAAAAATAGGAGCACTCTTAAAAAAATCTTGACACATTATATAGTATAGAAATAAGACCATGGTCAACATAGAAAAGAATACTTATACAACTCTACATGTCCTTTTTACAGAAGTTTCCTAAACCAAATATAAAAAAGCTAAGAAACAGAAATAGTGATGTGTAAGACATGTCCTGTCAGTCAATTGTCGTGTGACATGTGCCCGTGGTGCTCCATTTTGTCAGGCAGTTCCTTTGTTGATTGTGGATATGCAGTAACTCGCCAAAGGTCAGTGAAGGTAGCTGTCTGAACTCCTGTTATGGCAACAGAGCAAGGTGTCGCTTTTCTAGTGCCTCATCATGTTTTTTCAGCAATCATTTGCCTTTCCAGACATAATCTGATCTTTTGCAACGTCAGGTGTTCCCTGATTGGTTTCCCAAACAATGCTTCAGTAGGTGAAATACAGGTTTGCTGACATTGTGTGTTCAAGTGCGGCATAAGAGCTTCTAGTGCTTTGTCGGTATTGACCTTCCTGGTGGTGAGCTTGATGTTGCTAAGAAGATTTAATTTCGCAGTTTTTACTCTTGCTTCCACCCATCCATTGCTTTGGGCATAGAACACAGTTTATCATCATGGTTGAATGCTCCACTCTTTCAGGAAGTTGGTATAGTCATGGTGGTCCTTTGTCAGTGGTGATCTCCTCTGGGACTCTAAATGTGACAAAATACATAAGTAAAACCTCTCTGACTGCGTTGAATGCTGTGCTGCTTAAATTTGTGACTTCAACCCATCCTGAGTAAGCATCAGGGTATCTGACACAGGTACAAATGTTGACATTTTGTAGATGTGCACTTCTACACTTGGTTTTTAATGACTCTGTCATTTTTACCATATTTTGTCTGTTAGATTTAGTATTGAATTAATTTCTCAGCTTTGTAGCTGCTATAAGTTATTCAGAAGTGACACTTTGTTTTCTGGTTATGTCTGCTATAGGAAGCTATCCATCATTGCTTTGAAAAACTCTGCAGCGAAGACTGAGTTTGAATTCGAAACTGTAAACAACGTAATTACTGCTTTACAATTATTTGCTGTTAATAGTATGATGAAACGCTAAACATTTTATGATAAAGGGAAAAGGAACCTTGTTCTTGGCAACATACAAGGAAGTTTGTGCTGCAGTATTTAACCATTCAAAGTAGAAGATTGTGCGTTTTAAGGTGTTACATTAAGGGAGAGTTTTTTTTTGGAAACTTAATGGTAAAATTTTGATCACAGCCTAACAATGTTCTAATTCAGAAAAGAACATTTAATGACATCGAATTTACTTCCTACAAAGTTGCCGATCTAAACAATTGAAATCTACATGGAATACTTAAATTATACAAAGTATGTAAATGAACAATATGCAATACTTACCATTGTGGAGTGTAGCCATATACTGATGTGCAGACAGAAATTGGGTATATTCTAATGCGCAAACCAAACATTTTGTTAATCTGTATATACTAATATTTGTATTATGCAAATAGGTTGCCCTTTGTTCTGGCCCATTGTACTTTTGCCCCGAAAAGGCTTTTTTCCTGGGCCACCTAGAAATTCGCTTCTTTCATTGTTTGAACCCTATCCTCCAAAGGCAGTGCACCTTCTAGTATTTTTCTAAATCTTTTTCAAACTTTAAGTTCGTTAAAAATTTGATTTTCTCTCAGTTTGGAAAAGTTTTGATTTCAGCGGCGAACGCTTTTCTTTGTGCTTGCTGATACTTTTGTCACTCTGCTGGCAAACTGTCAGATCTCATATAACTAATATGCTTAAATGCAAAGTAGGTTCACCACAGTTTGGCTTCCCATAAAGAGCCTTATAAACGATTCAACCGGAAAGGCTTTTCCCCTGGGCCACCGAGAAACATGCTAAATTTTATTCAACCAGTTTTTTTTCTTTTCGTGTGTGAAAGTTCTGAATTATTCTGCCTTAAAAAATGAAATAACATTTTTTAAAATAGGTAGGTATATTTTTTGTTGATTTAAATTTTAAATTTTCTCTATCTCATAAGAGTCTACAAAGTTTAAAACAAAGGGAGAATCGCTTCCTTGCTTTTGCGTTCACCTACTGAAATGTCTTGTATTCTAAATATAGGAAATCTTGAAAGTTTCTAAGTCTTGAGCTAAAATATTGATTAGGTAAATAACCTAAAGACAACTTTTCTTTACATGACATTAAAATATGTTGTACATTTTCCGGACCTTTTGTTCACGTTCACGTCTCTTTATCTCTTTTGGGGCTCATTTTCTTCCCCTCTGCTCACAGGAAAAATTGAAGTTCAGACTTCATGAAAACGGTGATAATGACAATGGATGATGATAATGATGAAGATGACAACAGCTATGCTATGGAATAAATATTTAGGTTCCCTGGAGAGAAATCGATTTCTCCCAGGGTCTGCTCCTATAAATTTGTAATATGCCGATCATGATGTTCTTATTTTTTCTAAAATCTAATTTCCTTAGTGGGTTAACTTACTGTACATGTTTACCATTAGAAGTAGACTAGCTTTTATTCTTGACAGCCATGATGTGGGTATGCTTTTTACCTTGACACCCGCGTTGCGGGTGAACATTAGTACCAATTTAGCCTTGGAAAGACAAGATATCACTCAGCTGCCTTTTAACTTGCTGCTTTTTAACTTGCAGCCTTTTGAACTTTCGCTAGAGTCCGGGGAGGTTAGCTCCCCGTGGCATCCCACAACCTCCCCAGTGTTACATTAAGGGAGGGTTTTTTTTGGAAACTTAATGGTAAAGTTTTGATCACAGAGTAACAATGTTCTAATTCAGAAAAGATTTTAATGAAATATAATTTGTTTCCTACAAAGAATATTATAATTACTGATACAAGTTGCCGGTCTAAAAAATTGAATTTTTTTAGATTATCAAATCTACATTGAATACTTAAAATATAAAATGTATGTAAATGTAAAATATGCAATACTTACCATTTGGGAAGTGTAGCCATATACTGATGTACAGACAGAAATTAGGTATAGTTTAATGTTCAAACCACACATTTTGTTAATCTATAACTAAGTACATAAAATAGACATTAGTGTAATCAGACAGTGTAATAGTACTATGTGTGTACACTGCATTATAAATGACTTGAATAAATACATCTGGGGTAGCAAACAACAAAAAAGTTCAAATAACTCATTGCCATTTACCTAATTTGTAATAATATTGAAAAATATCATAACTAATTTTGTTTCAATAAAGTAAGATGTGTTTAAGCATTTTTTCCATTATTGAATGAGACACCTGAGTGAATATTCCATTGAAATCTGAAGTTGAAAAAATGTAATGAACTTAATGTCAAAGTAGAGGAATAAAATTAGAGGCTTAGTGGAAAGAAATTTTTCTCTTCATCAAAATTAATTGCATTTCATTTATAAACTTTGTCACCAAATTTATAAACTTTTAGCATACACTCCTTATATACACTGGCTTTTATATACACGCAATCTCTTCAGACCGTGTTCTTGGATGCATGAACATGGGGCACCCTTAAATGGACCGAGCATACTAGTCATAGCCCCAAAATGTTGTTTAAGGGAGATAAGCTGATGAGTCTGAAGCGGGCTGGTATGGTTGAATAGATTATCATTATGACCTACAACACTGCATCAGTTTTATACACCATACTGTATACCTAAAATGCGTTGAGCAGCATTTAGCGTGGGTTTTGGTAGAGCTTCCTTATTTCTTTTTTGATTATTTGTTATTATTTAATACAAACAGTGTTCATTCTTTTAGTGCAATGTACTTCGAACTTTACTTAAAAAGTACCTAAGATACATGGCTACACCCTGTTTTGTGCATTCTCGAATGAAGCATATTGTCCAAAACACCCACAACACTAAGCAAGTCATGGCATCCAGTTTAAGAAACCCTTATCCTGCCCTTTCAGTCCCCTTTCTTAATTCCCTTTCCCAAAATAAATTGCAAACAACCTCCTCCCACCCAATATTGAAATTAACAGTTGTCAGTGTTTGAATATACCTACAATATAAAATATACAATATACCTCCGGTTTAGGATTGTCTATGGTTCCTTAGAGATTGAAGGAAAGTATTCCTGAAATACATAGAGATTGTGGTGACCATTCCCAATTGGGAAACTATATAATAAGGCAAATTATTCCCAAGCATAAAGAACAGGAACATGGTCTCAAGCTCTTGTTCTATTAAATTTTTTAGCTAAAGAACTGAAATTGAAACAAAAAACTTTTTTCAGACCAACTAAAGGCAGCAGAGCGTTTTGCAATTTTTTCAAGTTGCAAGATATATGTGTAGCTATATCACAGAAGACTTTGTGTGCTCAAGGGTTATGACCAATTGTGTATGTTGCAATTTAGTATGAAATGCACCTCATCTGGTGAAGAAATCAATTGAGCTCAAACTTAAAGTTAGTAGTTGAAAATCAAGTTCAAAATTAATTGCGTGTCGGTGTAAAGATATCTTCAACAATGTTTAAATGCTGAAATTTTAGTTCCCTTGTACCATATAGATTATGAAAAAAAAAACAATCAACTTACAGTTTACCAGCCAGGCTTGTGTAGCAAGACAAAATCTTTGCGCTCCTGTATCCATTTATACATATCCTGTACATCAAGATTTTCCAGCAGGCTGCTTTTGATGTTGAAATATGTCTAATACTTTGGTCCAGAGATTTTCTTGAGTACCTCTTGCTTCAGTAATTCATGTACTAGCTTTTTCAAGTCACAGGACACATTGGCTTGCACATGTTCTCCTGATCTTCTTAGAACTTTGCAGGATTGGTCGAAATTATCCAGAAGTTTCCTGCTGGTAGACAGGGCTTTGCAGAATCCATCAACAGATTTTGGATTGGTGGCATATCAGGCAAAGGTTTTTGATAACATTCTTCAAAAGATTGCTGTAGTGTTCCTTGGCCATATCTAATAGAATATTACTGCCATAACCACCCTTGTTCTTGTTGAAACTTTTCCAGATAAACTTATGGGCATCTTCGGGTGATAGAATGCCATTGATTTGGAAAAGGAGGCTCAAGGTTTCCAAGGCATACTTTCTACTGCTTGCACCATCTGTTCTGGACACTGAAGCATGAACTTCCAGCACCCCACCACACAGAGACCATCACCTTCAGAAATCCATAAAAAAAAAACAAAACCATACCCACATCAAGCAGTGCACACTTATTTGATAACATGTCATCAGATCAGATTCCAAATCAGATTCCTCATCAGAATTGACTGGAGCAAGATCTTTGTGGAGACCATTTGACTTCTCATGCTCAAAAATTCTGAGCTTTCTATCAAATCTGAAGGTTCTAGAACATTCTTCTTTTCTACACTTATAGAAGCCATCACTGTTCTTGGTATTGGTAGCTGACAACCAGTCTTCATACATTCTTCTTTTAAACACAGCATAATTCCTTTACTCACTGATAACAAATGTGACCATTATTTTTGCTGACAGTTGCTAAAAATGCTCTTTTCTTTCAACCATGGACAATACTCTGAGCCTCTCTGTCAAGGTGACATCTAAACAGTCGGGGCCAGATAACTCAAGAATTTCACGGTAATTTGTGAAAAATTTCCCATTATGCGAGAAATGCGAAAATTCGCAAATTACAAAACAAACCCATAAAATTGTAAATTTGTAAAATTGTAATATCCACAATCCACGTTTCCTTTAGACTGTTTATTTATTTTTCGCAAATTACAAAATACCATCAACTTTTTGTAATTTGTGAAAAATATCCAATTGGCCTACAAAATCGGATTTCTTGTAGTTTATGGTGTTTAAAGAGTGTTAATTGTTTTACTGCAAGTACTTAAGCCATTTAGAAGATATGGTGAACGCCTCTTCCTGACTGTTGCTTGATTTTTAAAGAGTATTTCTTGTTTACATTTAATTTCTTTAGACTTTCTATTCATTGGATATATTTTGGATCATGCTCAGAAATCAGAACGAATTTTAGGCCATAACTATAAGAACGTGCGAGCCTAACAGCAGGTACGGGGTACAATTTCTCTTTCCCGGCTGGCCTAGGGTCTATTTTCGTTTTGTGTTTATCAGTGACAAGAATCAAACTTAAATTTCTAATACCGTACGTATATAAATGGAAATTGAGAAATAGATAGAATTTTTTTAATTTTTCAATTGTGTTTGTCTGTTTTGTAATTTGCGAATTTTCGCATTTTTCGCACACTGCGAAAATTTTCTTAAATTACAGTAAGCCCACAAACAGGCAATTATACGGGAGTGAACTTCGACAAGAAAAAACTTTTTTACATCCATCCACCTTTCATTTTGTTATTTGGATCTAACAAAAGACCGGGGAATACTAAGAGATTGGCTGACACAATATCAAAGCTGGCAGACTCTGTGATCAATCTGAACCAACTACTGTTGAAAGAAAGAGAAAAAAGCGAAACTCTCCTTCTCGAAAATTTCAAGCAAAGGACAAAGAACTTAGAGTTACTTTCCAGCATGGTAAACAACACCTAAGCTAGCACAAACCCCCAAGGAGATGACTAAAAAAATGCTACAAAGGCGATGGAAATTCGAACAAATCTGATTGCTTATGCAGAAAGCTTCTCAAAGGAAAATAGGAAAGAAAACAATTGAAAGCAAGCCAGGCATAACAACAAAAATAAAGGAAAGAATGCTCCTAAACAAAGCACTAAAGACAACAACGGCATCAATAAAACAAAAGATCAGCCCAAGAAATTCAAAGTCCTTCTTGTTGGCGATTCACAGCTTTGCCGGATAGATGAATCCAAACTCTCCAATAATCACCGAGAAGTCGAGAAAAGATTTCAACCCCGTATGAAAATCTCACAAGCAGTTGAAAAAGCCGGAAAAAATGACAGTGATGTTATCAGCATACACGCAGTGACAAACAATGTAGCCTCAAATACACCAGAAAAGCTTTCTGAAGAAATCGTTAGAACCTTAAAGAAGATACAGACTAATAACCTCAAAGCGAAAGTGGTATTCTCTTCCATATTTAGAAGAAAGGATAGTATGGCTTTAAACAACAATATCAAAAAGGTAAACGAACTTCTGGAAGATAAACTAGCTATCAATGGTGTTGCGTACAAACAAGAAATAACAAGGGACTTCCAAAGCGCAATGTTTAGTTGTTTATGAATGAGTTTTACTTTGTTCACGAAGAACTGTCACCTTGTTCTCGAATTGAACTTTGAACTTTAAGTGTAGACAGATCATGCTTTTTACCTTATTTGGGTTGTTTTTCTCGTAGTTTAC
>JAADKT020521325.1:0-12589 GCA_011763395.2 Chrysaora chesapeakei
GCAATAAAGAAGCGTACTTGAAATTGGTTTTCAACGGACCGCGTTTTCAAACGTTTTCAATACAAGGCTCTAATCCAATTCTTGCGTTCTCAGTCACAGATTTATATTGTCATGGAAACACGAGACCCTAGGCAAATCGATTCTTTTATTTTGAAAGCTTGTTTGCATTTTGCATAGCTACGGCGCACGTGTTGCTAAGTGACGTAACGCAGTTAGGCTTCCTTAGTTCAACAAATAAGGGCCACCGGCCAAAAGGGGCCCCAACGAAATTTTGCATTATTTGAATACAGTGACTCACTTTAGAAACTTTCAGCTAATTTTTTTAAACTTATGACCATTTATTCGCCCCAGGCAAATTGTT
The DNA here is from genome assembly GCA_011763395.2 of Chrysaora chesapeakei. Classification (NCBI taxonomy): domain Eukaryota; kingdom Metazoa; phylum Cnidaria; class Scyphozoa; order Semaeostomeae; family Pelagiidae; genus Chrysaora; species Chrysaora chesapeakei. Next base: position 362 of record JAADKT020521325.1, read on the forward strand.
TCGTTATTGTTTAAAATTTTGACAATTTTTGGGGCGACTGCTTAAATTTGGCAGTGTTTATAAAAAAAAGAGCTTAATGTCAACGTCGATGTTACGTCGCTTATATGCCAGATTAATTTAATTAAATTCGAGACGACCTAAATGGGGCCTTAAAAAAGTCCACCTAGACTCGTCCCAAGTCCCTAACTTTCGCTCCCATTAAATTGAATTGATGTTGTTGTTGTTCGCTTCACTTTCGCAAACGAATTTGAATGAGTCGTTAGTTTGAGCGTCAAGCCATTCAATTCAATAGCGATAACTACGACTCAGGTAATAAGTCCACATTAACCCCTTAAGCGTGCTCTTTGACAAAATCAAATTTATAGTTGGTAGATACCTTTAAGAATGAAATCCTTAAACAGCATCTTTTAGCTTCCCAGTGCATTTTAATGTTCTTTCTCGCAAGTCTTGATTTAAATTGGTGATATCGATTGAAGTTTGATTCTCGGAAGTTTGATCTTGTTCACTTGCCTTATTTTTCCCCAGTGCTCGATCAGATAAACACTTCAAGAATAAAAAGAAAGTCTCCTTCTTTTCAGAAGGCATTTGGAGTTTCACACGACTGCTGAAAAGCCTTTCCAACGTTCTCAGCCAGAGATCCAATTTACATTCGTATGATAGTCCATCTGTAACCTATTAGAGATAAAAAAAACGTTAGTAGAAGTAAAGAAGACAAGAGGTACGAACTAGATGTGTATAATTTGTGGTCTCTGAGGCGCAGTGGTTAGCGTGCTGCACTCACAACGAAAATGTTGTGGGTACGAGCCACGGTCTTTCTACTTGTGTTGCAGAGATAACAACCTTGGGCACACAAATGTGCCTGTCTCTCTACCCAGGTGTATATATGGATACCTGGTTTGTAGTTATAAGCGCCGTAAATGGCTGCACACTGCTATATGCCGATGCATCCAGACCACGGGTAAAGGGTAAAATCGGTTGAGTAGCCCTAGGCTAGAAAATAAGACAATAAAACTGCATCTTTATTTTACTTCACTTAAAAAAAATGTTCATCGAACTCTTCATCTTCAGAATATAAACGTGAGAAACAGATCGAAAAATCGGAGTTTACACCCAGGTCCGGGGCAGGGGGTGCGTCAGAATTAGGCTGATAGGTATGTGCCCTTCATATGGGTGGGTTTTCCTCGGTGCGTCAATGAAATGAAATGAAATGAAAATGAAACAATGTTTCAACATTAGACCAAATCAGAAAGCATTGCTTGTCAAGCAGAATTTTTTGAGTAATGAGTTTGAAAAACATAACATTTTGCTTGACATGCAAATTTTAGTGTTTAACTATCAATGTTTGGTGTAACCTCGTCCCCAGGCCCCAAATCGAATTTCCTCGAATTTCAACCGTCAAATTGATTTGGGCGCTGGTACCGGCCACAAAATCTGCCAAAATACTGGCAAATTTGGCCTAGGCATCAAAACATGATGAAGATTCTGAAAGCAGATGTTCTTAGAAAGTAAACGCAATGAATTTCATTAACAACTGTAAGGCAAGATACAATATCTCATGTAGCACTTTTTTTTAGTTTTATACATGTTTTTCACATAGTTTTCGACCTATTTTGGTGTGAAATTTTGAAGAAACTGTGGCGTCACTTTAAATATCTATTGTTTGAACCGCCAATCAAATTTGGAATAGACAAGGCCGGTACCAGGGTCGAATATGGACAGCGGAGTTTCACGTAGAGGCCTATTCGCCTTGGGGACGATGTTGTGTTTGGTGGTTTAGCCAAGGCCAAAGACGTCTAATCTTAAGTAAAAAGAGCATAAGTTTCTTACCAAACTGAATGATTCCCTCAAAACAAAATGACTGCCTTCGGCCAGAATAAGAAATACAAGCATCAGATCTCGGGTTAATGGCATCGGTTTTATATCATGTTGTTGTTGTTGATGAGTGCAGGATTCAACAAGACATTTGATATCAGGAAATTGCAGAATTCTCTTGGTTAAAAAGCATTTCAGGTTCAAGATAAAAGATTTGAAGGTTTTCTTGAAATGAAGATAAAATTTGTTATGTATAATGTATAAAAGGATATGAATCGTCTTCTTTGGAATAGATTTTTCCGCAAGTGGCATACCACAATAGATCGGATTCGAGCCTGGACTGAATGATCAGAGAGTCAACGACGTTCCACTGAGATATAGAGCTCAATGAAATCGCCGAGTAACTCTCCAAGTCATACAGCCCAAGGCTCTCCTCCTGTTTGACCTCTTGTGTTTCTTCTGCTATGTCGAGCCTTCTTCTTCTATGGAATATATATTACCAGCAACAAGTTGCATCCATGATGACAAAACACAGGCCATCATTCTAACTTATCATGTAAGGCAAGAGGCTTAACAGCTCTGAAGGACATGCACAAATTATCGATGGCTCGGCATATTTTTTGCGAATGACGAAACAGTTTTCTAATCGACCTTAGCAAAGTAAAGACTAAAACACAAAAATAGCAACAACAAACACGGCGTTAACTATTGATGAAGAGGATCCGATAAATAGATACCGAACAGATACCCGCATTTTTTTACAGGAAGTGCCTTATAAGAGGAAGGTAGTACTCGGATAGGCAAAAACTTAAGGAATTCCTAGTACCGGATCGGATACTACTAAGGAATCTGATTTTTTTCTTTAACTTGATATTTCAATTAAAAAACTAAAGGTGATGTTTTGAAGAAACAGAGCAAGCAATAATAATTTTGTACTGATGCAAAATAAAAATGGTAATTAACAACTAAAGAATTAATAAACATTTAGAAAAAACTTCAAGCGAAATAAAACTCACCAAAACCTCACAGTCAACTTTTAGGAAGTAAAATACCGACAGCACAATCAAACACGAGTCAACACACTGGCAAAATAAATAAGAACAAATAAATAAACGTTATCATTAACAGGGCATCTTTTAAGGATTGTTGACTGCTGGGGTGAATATTTCAAGGGGCCCATACCTTCTAAATATACAAATATGCCATCTTGACAATAATAAAAGCAAAACACTTTCCTAAATCAACTCGTTGCCACAAGTGTATTTCTTCACTTCAATCCTTTTCGTTTGGATTTCTTTGCGTAAGGCACTGCATATTTATACAATAAAATTGAGTATGTTTACATCAGTTCATTTTGAAATGAATGCAAATCAAAATTGCAAAAATTAGATCACGATTTTCTGTATTTCAAAATCCTGTTCCTGTATTTGGTAATCGATACAAGCTATACGGTTCTTGATGTTACGAGAATAAGTTCACCGAAAATCCTTTATAACTTTTCAAACTTTTAATCGCTATAAAATGAACATCGTAAGAACTAGAAGCGTAAAAATTTTCCCAAACAGTAAAACGAAGGTGCTGAATTCGAATCTGACGTCGAAATGCTTCTGTGACACAATTTTAAATTTTTTTGCAAACGAGGCCCTTAGTTGAAAAGGTGTATTTGACAAGGATTGTAGATAACTCACTGAAGTTGAACCAGTGAGAGCAAGTAAACTCGATTCGAAGACCCAGTGCAAGTTTTTCAGGAGGTCAAACCACAGTGTTGGCAGTTGACTATGGCAAAAGAGAAGAAATTGCGTTTAGGAATTTAGCTGCACGGTAATCGATTATTAATTGACAATTCTAATAAAATACGAAAGAGCATTACGACTATAGTTTACTCTGGCTAAATTAGGAGACATGTCGCGCACGACATTATATTCAGCCTGTCCCCCAGGGTGGCTAAACATACGAGCGACAATCGACCAACATGTTCCCCGAGTTGCAGAGACAATAAATGTTTTCGTTGTCTTCCAGAAACATTCGCGTGTCTCTCGCTACAAATTTTGTCATGCGCTACAAATTTTCCGAAGTTGATAAACTGAAGAAAGGTGCTGTGGCGTCGTAGCTGAATTTAGCTGACTCGTGTTGTCAGGAGCTCAGGATTCGAGCCCAGCCACGGTAGCGTCACGGCCAGGGTCGAAGTCTCGATTAGTTAACCTACTACTGAGACACTGGTAATTGACGCTAAAGCACCATTTTACCTTCACTTTCACCTAAACTGGGAGACATCAAGGGGACAAAATGTCACGCACCGCAATGTCTCCTAGTTTAGCCAGACCATTGGCTCTACAAGCAGGCTAGAACCTTATCCACCATCGGTGAAAGTTGAGATGTATCTTGTGAAGAAATCGGTATTCAGTGAGTCAACAGGAGCAACAATTGAGTAGGAACTTACAAGTTTTCTTTAACCAGATTTTTCAGTTCTTCAGCAATGAATATAACAGCCTTTTCTTTATTTTTCATTGATAATTCTATACAACGAAAATATAGAGCATATTGGGAAAATCTTTTGCTTGGCTGAACCGCTGCCCTTGCAAATTGATGCAAACCAGCTCACGTATAGGATCTGGCGGCAGTTTCTGAGCACAATTACGCTGAATTCGTTGAATTTCCGTAACTATGGGAAGTATTCTCCAGATTCCCTTCGAAAATTCTTGATAAAAATAAAGGACCGACAGAAATACAGTAGCAGCTATCTTTCACGGAAGCCTCTGTTGGAATTAGCGATACTGAAAGAGGAGAGAAGACAGAGTGCGGTATACGCAACGGTCGAAACGGCAGACTAATTAGCAAATGATTTTTAAACAAGAAGGGCCGATACGAAATTTTGTCTTAGGGATTTTTGATTTATCATCCCCTTCAAAAGATATTCAAGTTCAAAGTGAAGCGTGCAAATGGGCCTAATTTAAGGAAACGACATGATTTAGTTTACCTACGCCTCTCGGCAAATTCAAATGGGTGGCGCTTCAGCCAGTCAAAAGATTTCTCCGCTATGACAGCTCAGTGATGGTTCATTATTGTAATGAGAGCACCGAAGTATTTCTCTTCCCTTGAAAATATTCTCTAAGAACAAATACATGTTTTCAAACATATCTACCTGAAATTTCCATTGTGAATGATCGAAGAGACTTCACTACGGCAGTATTGTAGGTGCTTCTAACGTCCTAAAAAATATTCCAAGAAAATATGTGTATTTTTAGACTTTCAAAAATTTATATCTTTATCTTTAGTCACTGAGTTTTAAAAAATTCCTAGATGGCGATAAAAATCGGAATCATTGGTAGAAATAATGGAAAAAGATTTTTTTCATCTAACACCACTCAGAGTATAAACGCTAGAAATAGGCTGTAAGGGCTGTAACAGTAAACTAAGCGGAATTCATAAAATGTGGATCGAAATGCACCAATCAAGAAAGGTAAGCTTCATTGGTATTGGGTTGTTAACACCAGTCAGCAGACGGAATATTGGTGGTGGATCAATAGAATTACACAGTTTTTTTCATAAGAAAGTGGTTTATAAGAAAGTAGTGCTCAACATTTTAAAAGTTTAAGAAAGTTCAATACTGGATTCTTGAAACTTAAGAAAGTTCTGTTTCATACTTTCACTCCTAATGTTCTGTGTGTTATTTTCGCTCTTCTGTTCAGTCGCTCATCTTGCTATTAAACGAGTCTAATGATTATTTTCTTTGAAAAACGTGGTATTTGTGCGATGTATACAGTGTCTTAAACTATGCATTCTTAGAAATACAGTATTCCAAAAATTTTTTGCTAAGAAAGTCACAAGAAAGTTTGGGTACTGAAAGCATGAAATATCTACGAAAGTTTCAATACTGGCCCAAAAAAAAACTTTCTTATAAAAAAAACATGTAGTTGAAGAGCCGAAATAAAGAAAATAAAACCTTCATGTCTAAACGCAAAAGCGACTTTTTACATTTCACCGACAGATTCCAAAACGCTGAAATTTTCTTGTGGTTAACTGCATGCCTCATTTCAAGACAAACCTTTGCAAAAAACATTACGCTGAAGCTTAGAACACATTTTCTAGAGTTTTGGAAACTAGCTGGGTCTGGTATTAAGTAAGCCTGCAGGCTAGAAGATCTGTCTTGAAGAGGGCCATAAAATGTTTTTGAAAGGGGTAGGAAGGTGTTACAATTGATATGGTGAAAATCACCTGGAAATGAGAACAAACATAGCTATGCTAATCTTGTTTTGAAGTATAATACTATCACATAGCCGAAAAAAATCTTGGCACTTTAAAAGCATCTTTTGTTTATTAATGGCAATTTAATTCCTAGGCCCGGACCAAACGATCAAGCATTGTTTCTCAAACAATTGCAATTGGCTTATAGGGCAACGTTTCACGTTTTGCCAGGTCATTTTGTCAAACATCGCTAGACAAGCAGAATTCTTTAATGCTTTAAGTAAGCAAAATTGCTTGATAAGCATTGTTTTGGGACCTGACCAAGGGGTGAAACATTGTGCCTAACAAGCAAATTTCAAATGTTTGACAAACAATATTTGATCGTTTATCCAGGACTGCAGATATTCAAAGAGATTCTCAAGAAATATACCTGAATATTTCGTTTCCTGATGCAAATAAAAAAGACATTCACTGACGACATTAAGCAACACATGCCACCAAGTCTCGATAGAGCCTCACTGAAGAAAAAAAGTACGAATAAACATACAGAACTTACGAATAATATGCAATTCGCATTGGCACCTTTTAAACGACTTGCAAAAATCAGAGGCGTAAAAGTTATGACTTACCGTATAATGTCGAAGGCATAATTAGCCAGAGTTATATTTTCAGAGCAGGCATTTATCTAGAAAGAAAAAAATTACATACGACATATCACATAACTTTGGTTACGACAGTAAGTTAAATGTTTAAAAAATTTTCTAGAAATGAACTTCACTCACCAATTTTTCACGTGAATTTACAAGCACAAAGAGAGAACATTCATCAATATATTTTCTTTTCAAGACAATTTCTAACAAATTCAAAACCTGTAAAAAAAACAAATTTTGGATTACTCATTTACTTCAGCCTGCATCAGTGGTGTTCCCACTCGTTCAACCCGTTGAGTCTGATGCATGTAAAGAATCATGACTACAATAGATTTAGAATCGGTACTTTGCATAATAATGTAACCGGGTACCCGAGGTTCCACATCTTGTCATATCTCTAAGGTCATAAGACGCCACCACGCCCTCTGAAACTATAGATCACTTCGGCAAACACCGAGAGAATTAAATCTTTTTAAGCATCTAAAACGTACTCTAGGTACAAAGTTTTACTGTCCTAGCGCTTGTGTTCTTAATTTTATGAGCATTAAAAGTTCCCGATTCCATAAAGGAATTGACCACAAAAATTGAACTTGGTGAAACTTTTTACCCCACTCGGTCTGAGCCCTTTATAAAATCGTAAACTTTGAACGCTCGTTAAACCAATAATACAAGCGCTGGTAGGAAAAATTTGCACCTAGACAAAGTTTTGGGTGCTTTATACGATTTTCGCACTGAAAACGTGAAATGTTGTGATCCCAGGGGGGGGGCACTTAAGACTTTTGAATAGGGAGGCGTCATTCCGATATTTTTGGGTAAGTTTTTTCCCTAATACTGATATTTTTGGGTCAGCAATTTTAGAAAGACCAAGATGATATTTTTGGGTTGCAGAACACAAAATGTATGTGGAAGAAGGAAGAGTAGAGCTATTTTGTCACTGAAGGAAATTTTTTTAATGATATTTTTGGGTCACCGAAAATTTTGTTGATATTTTTTAGTTTTTTGCAAATTTTTTGGACTGACGTCGCCGTATGCAAAAGTCTTGAGTGCCCCCCCCCCCGGGGTTGTGATTTTGGAAACTTTCCGAAGTGTTCGAAAAATTCTACCGAAGTGATCTATTGAAAACAAGTGTTCCATTTTACTGCTTTGCAACACGGGAATAACATACTCTTGAGCATGCTTGATATGGATATAGGAGTTTATTCTATGAGTTTCTTTATTTGTCGATTACAACTGACGGGAAACACTTGTCGAATAATTGCAGAAGTAGAACATGCACAGCTTTTTTAAATTTAGTCTCGAGAAATCACCGATTAGCAGCCGGTGACTATTTCTACGCCAACTACTGCGCAATGACGCCATAAGTCTGGTTTTAAACAATTGAAAGGATTATCTCAAGCCATGGAAAAATGCTAGATGAATTTGCAAACCTTTCTTGCCTGACAAAAAAGCTTAGCTTCACTAACCTCCATTTCAAACGCTGGCATATAGCATTTCCAAAGGCAAACAGTACTTCTATAGCTCAACCCTAATAAGAAAAATAAGGTTATATGGATCAATTGAATAAATATGCCAAACAAAGATGACAATGCAAAAATTCATCGTTGAAAAAATCTTTAATACGGCTATTCGACATTTTGTAAGCTGCTTGAGTCTACAAAGCCATGTCCACGTGTACATGCATGTACAAATTAAATTTGCATGAATGCATCGGGTAGCAATCGTTTTGGCAAATTTCTCGTAAAGTCATCTGGTAGACAGGGCATGTGTTGCACCTGAAAGCTTGCTTTAGTGAGTCAATTTCATCTCCTTCTCCTTCCCTTCCTCTTCCTCCTCCTCCTCATTCATCAACTTATCTTCCCCATCCTCCAGCTTCTTCTCTTCCTTCTCCTCCTCCTTCTATTTCTTCATCATCATCCTATTTTCCTCCTCCTCCTCCTCCTTCTCTTTCTTTTTCATCTTCTTCTTCTTCCTCATCATCATCGTCTTCTTCTTCCCCTCATCGTCATTCTTCTTCCTCTTCATCATCATCTTATTTTCATCCTCCTCCTCCTTATTCTTCACCTTTTATCTTCTTCTTCTTCTTCTTCTTCTTCTTCTTCTTCTTCTTCTTCATCTTATTCGTCCTTTCCGCCTCTTTCTCCTTCTTCATTTTCTTCTCCTCCTCCTCATCCTCCTCCTTATCCTCATCCTTATCCTCCTTCTTCTCCTCCTCCTTCTTTTTCTCTTCCTCCTCCTCTCCCTCCTCCTTCTTCTTCTTCTTCTTCTTCTTCTTTTTCTTCTTCTTCTTAGGCTATCTGAAACCATTGCAGGATGAAGCCCTCTTCCCACCACTGTCAACAAAGTTTTTCTCTGGGCTATACAGTTTCTTCCTCACGTAGTTAACAATATCATCCGGCTTTCTGAGGGTTGCATGGCCTCTACTTCTGCTAGATGAACATGGGAACCAATCGGTTAATCGTTCTGTTATCAATTGTCGATTCTTCGTGCTACGTGACCTGCCCACTTCCACTTAATCTATTAATGATAATGCGGTACATACAGTACATCATGTCTTTCACTTTGTTTCATTTTATTATCTCTGTGTGGGAAACGTTTTCTCTTTATTCAATACTGTTCATGTGTCTATCTACTGCTCATTGATGCTTTTCTTTTGTTTTAACTTCGGTGACCAAGTTTAACAGCCATGTGTCACGTTGGATAGTATGCATTAGTCGAAAATATTTCTATTTACCACAACGGAATCCTTCTATTTGTTAATATCTCTCTGTGCTTCGAATGTGGAGAGTCAACTAGTGCTACACAAACTCAAATAATTTGTATATCATTGTCATTAACACAAATGTTGGAGTGCAAAAGCTGAAATGTTTACAAGGATTTCAAGCATTGCAGGGCAATGAGAAAAGATGCTATGGAATTGCAACATGGAATGTTGAGGTTCATATGTTATCTGGAATAGCTGAAGATATTAAGGGAGGGCAATCTGGACAAAAGTAAGAAATAATGACTTACTCTCAACAAGATCTTGATTTTTCGAAACAGCAATCAGGAACTCTTTACAGACAGAGTTCTCCATCTTTTTCGTCTCAAAACTGGCGAAAAAATATCTTCAGTGAAAAAATCAAATAATTTTATGTTTGCAAAAAAGTGGGAGAAGAGATACGCAAAAAACCTCACCTGTAATGACCAAAGGGCTTTTCTGTTGACAATAAGAGCAGCTCAATCTATTGAAGAATCAGAGATGAATTAACAGTATTCTTTCTATTTGTCATAAGTGGGTGAAGGTGAGGGTGAAATGGTGCTTTAGCGCTAGTCACTAGGATCTTAGTAGTAGGTTAACTAATCGAGACCTCGACCATAACACAGTTGCATAACACAATAGATGGGATTCGAACCTGGACTCAGGACCAGAGAGCCAAGGACGTTTCCAAATAGGTAAATAGCTCAATAAAATCGTTGAATCAAGTCTATTGTGGTATGCCACTTGTGCATACATCTTTCCTAGGGTTCGCCATTCGTGACAAATATATATTAATGTGTATGGTGCTGAAGATGGCTCAACAAAGACGCTACAAAATATTCTAACGGGAGGAGAGCTCTTTGGGCTATGACTTGATGAATTACTCAGTGATTTCATTGAGCTCTGTAGCTCAGGGGAAGCGTCGTTGGATCTTTGGTCATGCAGTCCTGGTTCGAGCCCCATCTATCTATTGTGGTATGCCCTATGTGGAAAAATCTATTCTAGTATTCGCCATTCATGAAAAATTTATAGAAATATGTATGGTGTTGAAGAAGGCTCGAGGTAACCGAAACACAAAATGTTAAACGGGAGGCGATCCTTGGGCTGTATGACTTTGAGACAGTATGTTTGAAAAAGTTTAGAATTACTTTCTACGTTTCACAACCAAAAACGTTTGACAAGGAATGGTTTGCCAACCGAGGCAGGCGAGGCAGCATTTTGTAGCAGAGTGAACAAACTGCAGAAAATCATGAAGTCGCATACTTACTATATTTTTGTAGTCTGGCTGGTTTACCAGTGGAGCTATGCCATGAGAAATCTCATACAGCATCTTTGATTTTGATTGCATTGCGCATACATCACAACCCTTGTTCCCAACTATATTTGCGATGAGACAGGACACCTTGGGAAAAAATATATAAATATATTTTATGAAACATTTTTTGCTTGATTAATATAATAAGCATTCCAGTAGATCACTGAGTTGTTATAGTCTTTAAAATTTCAAAATTGCAAGAAATGGTGGAAAAATTTTTGGACATGCTGGTAAGCTTTATTCGTCTGAAACTCCTCAGAGTATGAACGTATGTAACAGACGGAAACTATTGACTAAGGTCGAATTCTACCCAGATTCAAACATGATTGTGACATACAGCATTCATTTGATCTTGCAGATAATTACAGCCAGGATTCGTCTAAATATATAGCAGTGCAAGATCATTGTTTTATTTAGCAACAAAAAAGACAAAGTTGCGATTTGAAATAAGACTACGCTTACACGATGCTGGCACAATTTGAAAACGGAACAAAATGTGATGGCAGTAAAATTTTTGCTAGCATTTACACGATAGCGGTAGAATTTGAAAACGACATAAACATAACGTAAATTTGATTTTCACGTGGTTTTAATGATCTCTTTAAGCGTTATAAAATGTTCCATTTTCAAAGCTTTTGAGTGTTCACATAACATAGTTTTAAATAATGCTGACTAGAGTTCCGTTTCCAAAATGTGCCGTTTTCAAATTGTACCGGCACATTTCTAAGCCGTCTTCGTGTGAACGGGAGGCCGATCCGTAACATTTTTGTTCCGTTTTCAAATTGTGCCGTTTTCAAGTTATACCGGCATATTTTTATGCCGTCTTCGTGTGAACGGGAATGAATCCGCAACATTATTGTTTTCAAATTGTATTGGCATCGTGTGAGTGTGAACGTAGTCTAAATCAACAATAGATACCTCTTCAAGTTGTGCTTTGGTAATCTCAGCAATGGTGATATCGAATTGATCAAAGAAACTGCTTTCATCTTCTGCGATACTTGGGCACGTGAGAAACTGCAGCTGGTTCTAGGGTATGAATGAAATGCTTGCCCTAAGATAGTGACACAACACTTTTGCAGAAACCTTAGACTTCCCCAAGACTTCTGCCTAGGATATTGAATGAGTGAGGGGAAAGCCCAAAATACTTAAGAGGACCAAAAATAAGAAACTTTTGGTGGTATGCTTGAGCTGGGCTTCTTATGAAAAAGAACTTATGTGTATGTATACCATATTGTAGAAATATGGTATGATGCATATGTTTGTCACTATATTATTTAGATGGTTACTTTGATGAAGGTGTTTTGATGAACGTGAAAGGTAATCTAGAACTTTGGCGAGATAAGTACAGTTGACATATCGAACTCTCAAGGGAAGCTGGAATTTGTTCAAGATAGTGAATGTTCGAAATAACGGGATTCAAGATAGGAGATGGTTTTTCTATACGAACCTTATTAGACAGGGCATATAGTCCAGCAATCTAACAAAATGCCTAATTTAACTTTTTATTGTGGAATCTGATAGATAAGGTA
>JAADKT020521547.1:0-20945 GCA_011763395.2 Chrysaora chesapeakei
GCATTCTTGACAATGGCCCTATTGTTACACGTTTTCCATTGTTCAAGCGTTGGTTAGTTGGTGAGTGTGTGAGTGTGTGAGTGAGTGAGTGAGTGAGTGACATCCACCCCACACCAATGTGTTCGAAGTTCTTCGAACACAAAAAGCCGGATGGATGCTGCTTTTACAATGTACCTCGTGTTCGTGAGCATGTATTTTTATTTACATCAAACGGCTAGGCTGGGATAGTCAAAGTGGCAAAAAAAAATACAAAAGGAGAGTAGTGAGATGAGTAATGACCAACGAGTGTGTTAAAATCTGACGTCAAATAAGTTTACTAGCTACATTATATGCCATTCATTTGAAAGAATTGGTAAAAAGCTTCATTGATGCTGGATATATCTTTAAATATCTTTAAACATACTTCTAAGTATTTTTCGGCTGCAACTTCACAGAGTATATACTCAGTTGCGAATCGAAATACACCAGTCATTAAGTGAAGTCGAATTTGCATCCGGCATTGTGTTCCACGGACTTTTAAATTAATCCTATTGGTCTTCCCGCTGTGTCCCGCACGCTGATTGGTTTTGAAAATAAAATGCCAATTTGGCTTCACTTTCTGATCGGTGAATTTAGACGCGCATAGCATCTGGGTATAAATTCAGCATTGATCAATTGTTTCGGTCTGTTTCTGAGTAGTTTCTGAGTGAGGAGTGTCAGTAAAAAAAAAGGATGTTCAGAAATATTTTCGCTTTTGCTCTGTACAACTCAAAAATTATGAAAAGTGGATTTTAAGAAAAGGGCGACACGACACAAATCAGAAACCCAGAAGCATCCATCATTTATGATAACAAATTTTGAGAGTTTATTGTCAAAACCTGAAATGATTTCTTATAATAATTACTTAGTTGCGATGTAGGGATGAAGTTTTCTATTTAAGAGTTTCTAACATACACTAAAATGCAAATAAAAAAAAAATAATCATGTTTATAAAAACGAGTTACTTACAACAATGACGCCTCCAAATGGACGCATATTTTTCACAAGATCAGATAATGTACCAGCCACAAGAGAGAGAGGCTGAAAAATGGTAGTTTACAGATTTATAGCAAATCATAATTGTTATTTTCATTAGTCTTACCCGGTCACTTGATAAAAATTTGATTTTTTTCTGCAAAATACGAGGTTGTTTCTCTAACTATAAAAAAGATTTTTAATTGTTATTTGATGGATAATGCTGTTTAACCGAATTTTTGGGAATGCAACCTACAAACCTGGCATTCACGTTCTTGGGATGAAAGTTCATAAATAACCAAAGTGGTAGGTACTCAATACTTTTGAGAACAATGACCCTTTTTACTTGACTTTCAAATCGCAAAGAGATATATTGCCATTCCAAGGTTTATAAGGTACATAGGGTACTTTTGCGAATCTAAATTGCGCCGAAATATTTTTTGCGAAAGCAATCCCTGATAATGTCCTCAACATTATCAATTTTCAACCAGATAGACTGATTAAAACAAATAAGTATCCAGCGAGCTGTTGTGTATAATGATTCAAAGAAAATGCCGCTAAAAGCTGGTTTCTGATTTATACTAGTAAGGAGTTTCTGATTAAGTTGCTTAGTTCTTTTTCCAATGGGAATTACGTTGACGGATGATGTTTCTGATGTTGATGTATTTGGATGGAAAAGTTGCATTCCGACCATTCAAAAGTAGTAAAATCATCGCGACAGAACCTAAGATGAATCTTCGGCTTTGATGGTGAACATTTTCATTCATAAAAACCAACAATATTCAACGGCTTTGGTCAATAAAGCAGCTAGTAATAGCAATTTAATCAAGTTGGTGGGAGATATTATTGTTCAAGGTGAACTTCACCAATGAATTGCAGTTGCAGACTTGATCGATTCAGAAATACCTCTTCAGGGAAGAGAACAGAAGGCTTTTCATTTCTTACTGGTGCCTTTCAACCAATTTCCCGCTCTGTTCCACCGTAGTCAGTTTTTCCGTCTTATTCTGACGTTTCACGCATTGAGGAGGGTCAGGTGGAAGAGCTTTCAATATGTTGAAAAAATTTTCCGCTCTTTATAGCAATTTTGTTTTATTATATGTTAACACCGAAAGGATAAAAGCAAACAAGAAAGAAGAAATAAAAAAGGTGGCGGGATATATAGAGAAGACAGATATGGAGACAGAAAGAATATAAAGAAAGAGTTTCTAAAGAAGAAAGAAAAAATGAGATAATAGACAGGAGAGAAACTGTACAATATAGAGTGGAAGAATCCTGCACGTCGTTAGGCATTGCTTACTGTTGGTTACAGTAAAGTGGATGTTGTGAAAGGTTCAAAGATTCAAACTTGATCAAAAGAGAAACAAAAATATTTGAATAAAATATCAGATAAAATCACCTTTATACTTGGTATGATTCTAAATAAGCGTACTATGATCAACATATTTGTTATTCGGAGAAGATTCCAAGCAGAAAGAAATTTATGTTTCAAGCTTTCTTCTCGGATCTTGAAGCTGAAAGATCAAAGTATAGTCATATACATTCTCCCAACTTCAAGCTTAAAAAATACTAAGCTCGATAACAATCTTAATATCCATAAAATACTGCTACCCTTTTCAGATTAAACTAAATGAAAACTTGGAAGAGAGGTAGAATCAGTCGAATCAGTAACGGGAACCAGTTAGCAAAGTTCGGCCAAAATTATTGAGACAGCAATCATTAAGACCATTCCCACCCAACCGATGTGGCTGATTTAACACCATTTTGACCAGGATTGTAGAAGAAACAAAAATGCCTAAAGCCAATTTTTTTCAGTTTAAGCACCCATATAATTAATTGTCAGTCATCGTTAAAAGAATTTGACATTATTAAGATGCATATCGTACTGGGATACAGTGTTAGTATATGTGCATTGGAGTAAATTTCAGATAAAACACTCAATAATTTGTATAAAGAAAAACCAATAGAAGACAACCACTATCCATATAGAAGGACAACTCACCTCTGACTACTGTCAAGCAGTTTCCCATAAAGAGCCAAGTAAACGATTTGAACCATCTATAATACAAAGAAAAATAAAGTAAATCGGACAAACAATAAACGCTTTTTTATCAAGAACCACTTTATAAGAAACCTACATGCAGAAGGCCGACAAATTTGAAGAACTTATAAAAGTAGAGGCAAAATCCCTAATAAACTTTTCTATTTGAATATTTTTATTGCTGTGAAATCAAGAAGTAGGAAGCCGATTCCATTCACCTTCAGTCAAAAGTGGCGCATACGCACTGGACAAGTGATGTGGTTCAACACCAAGCTTAGGGGATTCAGAGTCGATGAAGCCAAGAAGACTACGAGTGAAGACTGCATTAGCTACATCAAACAATATCAATGGAATAGATATGCTAATTATGCTGTTTGATAATGTCCTCTTGCATATATGAAACTTCGTACTTGCCTTCTTCGTGTTTTTAGCCTTGTTTATATCCAATTTTAAAAGCACGTCAAGATACGCAGTTAAACAGAGCAACAAGAAATGTGATCAATTATTTTTCATTTAATAATTTGATAATGCTAGAATTGTCACGATCTCGAACCATGCTGAAGACTGATTTCGTACTACGTTGTCGACTATGTTTAATCGATTGCTTGAATCATCCTATGATGAACGAATGATAGCTCAAATGCACCACGCTGCAAAGCAACGCAGCAGTTAAGAAAAGTGAAATTTCGTCAAAAGAAGAATAAACAGCTTACCACAAGAAGGACTGTAACAAGAAATTCGAACCAAATATGCTGAAAAAATTACATCACATTACAACACAATCCTAACAACGAATTGAAAAATTCGACTATGTGTGCGGATAACTTTGTGATGCAACAAAATGCAGCAAAGTTTCAAGAAGTAGTGTTAAATATCAATGCAAGAGAATTTTCTGTATTACTTAACCCTGTCATCACGGCTGTTATCTAAAAAATAGTTTGATGACAGAGTCGCAGTGTTTCATAACATTTTAGAAAGTTTCTTAGGAGAAGTGTGTCAATCATGTCCGAAACAAGAATGTCCGAAACATATTTTGCCACATTTGCCGTTAAATTTCTGATTTTAGAAAGTAGATTTCAAACTGAGCTTCAAAACTTTAGATTTTAGAAAACAACTATTTTTGACATCGCGTCAGTTGTTAGACATTTCTTCTCAAGCGCGCAATTAGAATTCAACCAGTTTAGCCAATCGGTTAGAATTGCTACAAATAAGCATATCAGCATATCAACTGATTAGCCCACTCACTGGCCCATCAGTCAGCTTCTTTTCACAGATGTCGATATGTTTTTATTTTTATCATGAATGGTTTTTGTTTGCAATAACTTTCTTTTTTGTCATTTATCTTTTTCGCACATTTTTCATATCCGCCGATTACCCTAGCGTGGATAAGCCCCGCCGTAGATAAGACTTCATAGTGCTTTATAAGCGCAAAGCTTATTGCAAAAGATTACTGCAGAAGAAATAAAATTAAATAGAATCAGCACTGTAGGCAAACTTACTTTATGAGAGAAGTAGCGCTTTCTTCCAATAAAGCAAATTAAAAGAAGCTAAGGAGAGAAAAAATGTGAATTCATCAATTTCTCAATGTTATTGAAGATACCGTGCATATTTTTGCAAGCATCTTGCTTTGTTCTCTATTTACAAAGAAACGGATTGTTTCAATAGACCATTTCGGGGTTCACGACGCCATATTCTAAGTGGGGCAAAAACCGCTCTAAATTCAATGGCAGCCTATATGAGAACAGTTTTAAATTCGTATTCTGAGAAAAAAAAAACTCTCAATGTGTCTCCAAGTTATCAGATTTCGATGTAAAATACACTTTTCAAGCATAACAAAGAGTTTTTAAGCCTATATTGATTGAAATTTAGCCTGTGCTCACAATGAATTCGCGATGCCAAATTAAATTCTGTTGCGCTTCCATGGCAGATTGCGCAAAACCGGGAAACTTCATAGTGCGAACAGGCTAACTTTCAATCAATATAGGCTTAAACACTCTTTGTTATGCTTGAAAAGCGTATTTTACATCGAAATCTGATAAATTGGAGACAAATTGAGAGTTAATTTTTCAGAATACGAATTTTAAAACTTTTGTCATATAGCCCGCCATTCAATTTAGAGCGGTTTTTGCCCCACTTAGAATATGGCGTCGTGAACCCCGAAATAGTCTATAAACATGTAGAATTACGAACTTACTTGTTCTAATGCATAAAAGAGGATGAAGCAGAAGTTGAACTTCTAGAAAAGAAGGACGGACTCGTGTTATCATACAAAAAAGAGATTAGAAGAAACCTGACATGCCTCAAGTTTGACTTTCTACCTTTTAGGGTCCGAATAATGAAAAAATTATTGTTCTATTTGTAACTCTGATCCCATGACAGCCAATTTGTCAGCAAAAATAACAAATGAATGCAGAATTTTCAATTAAAACGCGTCAAGTATTGTAATTAGCATCAAAATGATTTTTGACGAGGCTTTTTCATATGGGATATACATGCCTTGATCTTTCATTTTGATGTTCCTCAAAAATGACGTCATCACATCATAACTTTTTAGCATGATTTCATTTCGCTTATAAATGGCTATTTCCAGAATTTTCTGTAGACTTGTTTCTTTGTGTACTAAATGACATCGAGCTGATTGGCGTTTAAAACACAATGCCAATTCAGCTTCTCTTTCCGATTGGTGCATTTCGAGCCCTATCTGGGTATAAATTCCGTGAGTTCATTGTTTCGGTCTGTTTCTGACGTTCATACTCTGAGGAGTGTCAGACGAAAAAAGCTTTTAAGTATACCCGAACATGATTCTGCTGTTTATCGCAATTTTGAATGACATTAGTGCAAACTCTTGATGTTCTATCTCAAAAGATAGGTAAGATAAATAGGAAGCACGTCAAGAATGTTCTGCATTGCACAGGAAAGAAAATGTTAATTGTATTTTTGTTTGCTTTGGCATCACAGTGACATATCATTTTTTAATTCCCCAGCAAGATAATGCAAGTTGATTTTCCTGGGTTTCTTTTGTTGTTGAAAAATGTGTAATTGATCATGATTTTATCTTGAGGCATACAAAAATAGACAATTTGGCAGTGGTGTATTGTCGGTACAAATAGTTGATTTGATGTCTACTGAAAATACGAGCAGACTCAGAATAAAAAATAAAAAAGTTGAACTTCATTTTATGAAGCTTTCTTAATAGAGGCACAGATAATGCACTTACAACAAGTAAGCTGCCAGTTTCTGGATTTCCTTTATCTTCAACTAACTCTACCTGCAAATCAGAAAATAAAAAACATGTCAAAGTGAAAACTGAAAAGATGGTATTCTTCTCAAATATTTGAATAGTTCTCTAAGAGTTGAAAAAACACTGCTTCCAAGTTCAAACTGCAAGAATAACGCAGTAGGACGGACACAAGTTAACTCACAATCCCCATTAAACCAAACGGTAGGATTATCCTAATATATTTGCCATGATTAAAATTATTCTAAATATCTATACAACTATGTAAAAAAATTTAGTTTTGTCATATTTTATAGCTTTATATATTTTGAATAATTTTAATGGTAGTTCATCGTCTCTGCTAAATTTTGTTAGCTGATAGACTTTCGCCATTTTTGCGCCATTTCGTTTAGGCTCTCAACCTTTCAAATATTAATCTTAGCCAATGTTGCAACTTAATCATCAATTCTAAACAAGCTGGCTTATTTCGATCCCACTCATATCAAGATAAGGGGTGTAAGGAACTATACCTAACAGATAACAAAAACTTGTGCTACACCGTCTTATGACTGGAATATGTGTAAGGGAAAGTATCAAAAATATGAATATTACATTAATGTTCAACATCTACATTTTGGACGTTTTAATTCCGTTTTGCAAAAAAATTTAACTAACCGTTATAAGAAAAACATTGAGAAAAGCCATAAGGTCACCAAAATACTGGAAATAGGAGTGCATGATGATCTTCTGCAATCTTTTCAAGACGTTATTCTCAAACGTTCGAACAGGTGGTCGCTAAATAGAAAAATGAAGGGTTTATTCTGGTTATTATTCATTATAATAATTATTCCATATCAAAGGTTATCATTGACCTATACAGAAAATATCGGGTGGCCCAAAAAAAGTAACCCCCTAAGCTAAATAATTGATGTCAAATTGATGTCCAAATAATTGATGTCAAGTTTATTGCCCAACCGGTATTATATATTTTTGCGATCACAACTGCGCATTTATTAAGATGGAGATACAAACAGAGCCTGCAAGTAAAAAATTCTAGTAACAGATTTAACAAGAAATTTCTAACAATTTATTTTGTGCCACTTTGAGGATAAAATTAAATTCGATGCGAAATTATTAGTAAGAAATAATATCGTGCGTGCGGCGAACATTGACTAGGGCATTAACTAACTGCGGCCCAACGCGAATACAGATGAACATTAGAGATTTGCTCATTTCAATCAACATAGACATCATTTTTCGTTGTTATTTACTACGGACGAGACGAGGATTATCCAGTGAAGATGTAGTTAGTTTATGTACGCCTTTATACTGAAAGGAGAACATAGGGTGATTCTGATATATATACGAAGTTGAGCAAGTTGAGGAGAACTAAGCTGTTCATAATAACTGTGTCCCAGTGGGATGCAACAATACAAGACAAAACGAAACAAAGTATCTAATAAATGTCTACCCTTTTGACAGAGTCTTCGAAAACGACATCAAAAACATCTTGAAACTGCTTGGCAGACAATACATTTCCTTGTACTTTATCCATTAGCTAGCAACAAAAACGAAATAAACGCATTAAATATGGCTGGAACGTGAGAGCAGCACATTGTTAGTTTTGATTCTCTAGGTCGATGGAGGCAAAGTTCTCCTATTTGCTGTCCGAGATGAATCGCCATTCACAGTACAAGGGACAAGTGTCATCTGCGACAGAACTGGCAATCTTTCTGACAGATGATGAATGGTCAGAACGGCTCGTCAAGCAGTTATCCTCCATTGTAATATACACAAAATTACTTAATATTTTGAATAGATCGCACTGGACAAGACATGAAATCGCCTAAAAATTATGTCAAAGAGATCTGGATCGGCACAACATTTTCTGAAAGATGGAGGACTTCTTGAGTAAGGGAATCATTTCCACATGCAACGACCTCTATTCCAGTCACGCAAGTGGAACGAGGGGAGCAAATTTTGCTTTTAATTCAAATTTAACAGAAAAAAAGTAAGAGAGGATTCAAGTTCCGGCTAACCTGCCAAAGGAGACATTTTATCAAGTGTGACACTTTATCATTTTGTCAAGAGTTACTTGCACCTTCAATGCATACTTAGATGTTGGAACGCCTGTGCTTAAATTTTATTTCTTACCTGCTATCTTTTCATCCTCCTCCTCCTCCACCTTGAACAATGTTGGTAAATCCTCATTGTTTTTAACTTCCAGCTACTTCTGATCTCGTACGAGTGGTAAGATGATTGTCAATAATATCAACATTGTTCAAGGAATAGGGAAACTTTTCTCGTGAATATGCTAGATTGTTTGAAAATGTTAGTGTTGGTAATGTTAGTAATGTTAGTATATTTTTCTTTCCTTTTCTTCCATCATTTATGAACTTGAAGCAAACTTTGCTGCACTACCTTGCCTTAAGCGACCGCAATCCCGACCGTTGCACTCAGAAGGGATTCCCGATCTCAAGGTGTCCTCCAACTTCCAGAAACATGTCCCACCGACCCAAACTCTTTGAAAAATTCGATCGTCATTTAAAGTAAAATGCTGTTCGGATGTACCTCTTGCATGATCGGAAGGTATCTTGATTTTCTCGAAAATTTGACATTCTGAAGAAGTTTTTTAACAGCTGTTTTGCTCACACCATTACTAAAAAAGATGGGACATAGCCAATATTTAAAACAAATAGTTAAAATGGTAACGAACGGGAGAAAATAGAAATATAAAAAGCATTTTCGATATTTGAGACAAGATGGCTCTTTCAGAATTTTTTTAATGGACTTTAACATTAATTACAAGAAACAAGATTTATGCCAAGATCCAGTACAGCATTATATTTTTACGTTAACACTATAGCAAAGTTGAATGAAGGACAACAATCGCCGCCATCTGTCGTTGAAGAATTTTACTTCGTTCCTTTAGGTGGATTTGGTGGCCTTGCAATATGATATAAATTGTGCAGTTTATTTTTAGAAAGGTAAGGTTTTATATTCTGGAGTGTTGTGGCTCCGAGAATAGGGCCTAGCTAAATAGCAAGCATAACAGTGACAAGACAGAGACAGTAAAAAAAAACAGAGCATCAAAAACAACAACGCAACTTGCCAATTAAATCTTTCCATTTCACTGTCAAATTTTTTGCTGGTTAAAAGTCAATTATAGGGGCAAATAGGAAATCTTCTGGAGTCCTGCCTAGCCACGAAGCCCCTGCATTGACTTTAAAACGGGAACTTTAGTAAGAAAAAATGAAAGACATCTAATTTGTTCTAACTGAAACGTGAAACATGATAGCTGATTACATCTTTTTCTTGCGACTTCGTGGTTTTTTCTAATAAACGCTGATGAGCGCTCTGTTGTGTTTGGCATATACAGGAACGAGGCGTTCATTGCCATTTGCGTTTGTAAATGATAGGCCGTTTTGTAGGAATTCGGGACACCCCAAATTATCCAACTGGACACATTTTGTAGCAAGAGGAGCCCTAATTTGCAACTTACGGGAAAGGATGCAACGCGTTTGGAATCTAACGGAGATGTTGGATGGGGTTCGAGTGCAAGCATCTGCTGTCACTTGGACAGCTCAGTCAAAGATCTCATATGGCTAGCCTTAGCAAATCAATAATTAATATTACCTTGGAAGTTCCATGATTGTACCATACAACTGACATCCTTTTAAGACTTCAAAAGCTGCGCGAATTCCCAAACGACGTCGAAAAAAGCTTGCTTGCAGGGAACGCTAGAAAAAGACATTAATAATTTGAGCGAAATACGGTTTACTAATGCTTTGGGAATCGGGCAATTTTTTCGGCGCATGCGACGCAACGTTCTGCATTACATGCCCATATAAGTGGTTGGAGCGTGGCCCACTGAATCTTTACCCTGCAATGAAACAAAACAGGGTTGAAAATGCTGCTGAAACGTGTAGAAGATAAACCAATTTTATTTTGTTGCAGTGCTACAGTAGCATTTCATTGGACTGATTTCGTTTTGCACAACGTTTCGAGATTAAGAAACTCGTAATCAAGTTAACTCCCAAAGAAGCCCTCACTCCAAATCTGATTACAGCATCTGCGATTTAGTTGTACCTTCTTCATTATGAATATATGCTTGACATGAACTTTAATATTATTTTTAATATGACTGCTGTCATGTTGATATCAGCAAACAATATCAATAAGGAATTCAACATCAAGATGAAGAAAAAACAACAACATACCATTAAAGAGCCGCGAAACTGATTATAGATAACTGCTAAAAGCATGTTCATGAAGAAATACAGGCCTGGAATTAAAAGAAGATACAAAAAATGGAAGATTCCCATGAAAAATTCTTCTGACCTCAAAAGGAGGTTAAGATGATACTCTAGACTCTAACAGCATTTTTTTATATTTCCATTTTCGACAAAGAACTTCCAGGTAGCTTATCCGATGCTCTATCAAGAATGACGGAAAAGTTTATTCCTGAAACAATACTATAACGAAGACTTTTTAAAATAGCTTATCTATTAACATTATTCTGAAAATGCATTTGGAAACTTTAGCGATTCGGTAAACATGCAGTAAATACATCAGCGCAATAATGCTTACTTAGAATCATTACGGGTATCAAGGTTGACTTAACCCACATATGAAAACATAGCCTTTGCAAGAATAACTCTTTTACCCAGAGAGCTTGCAAATTACTTACCAATTGACAGGTAAGCAATGAAATAGATCGAGTACAATCTATTGTCACGATAAGCTGGCATCATCACTGCAAATAAAATGAAAAGCCAAAGTCAACAGAGAATAGCCTTTAATAGAGGAGAGCATGTTTTAGTTATCATCTGCGTCAAGGAGCTACTAGTTTGAGATTTAACTGAGGACGCACAACACAATCTCTTTATGAGTTAAAACAATGTTTGAAAAGCACAAACTTGTTAACAGTCTAAAGATTTGCCTGGCATAATATTGCTTGATAATTGCTTGGTGAAAGGGTATCAAATTTTCCAAATAACAAAGACAGGGTATGATTTTCGCATGCAAAAGAAAGAAATGCATCCTTCACTTATCCTACGAAGACTGGATTAGGAACAATACAGCTCTATGTTTCTAGCGCACGATTTAAAGAGGAGTTTTCAATGAGAAAATTGAAAGGCGATTCTATATTATTACGATCAGATTCATCATAATTTCCGATTCCTTTAATCCTTTCCAACTTCAAATATCGCAAAATCATGTAACAACTAAGTAAACTAAATAAAATAAAGTCACAACAAACTTAAAAGTTTTGCCTAAATTTCTTCTTCCTAGATTAAAATATCTTATTTTTTTTATCTTGGGAGATGGCCCTCATAGAAATAATGGGCTTCTGTAAGAAGCTTTCTTTCTTTAAGGCCAGCCACATAGAAAAGTTAGAAGCAAATTTTTCCGGCAGTTGGCTGTTGGTTGAGGTAATACCAGAGTCATTCGGCAAGGGACAATCTTAAATGTTGCTTAATTGATCCATTTGGTTCTGATCCGGCAATAGGACAGAAAACATACCAACGTATTCAAAATATGAAAACCCGTCTTATAAGATTGACAAAGATATATGCTGTTGTGAAAATTTTCGGAGAAGTGCCTAAATTCTCTTATACACCATCAAAGGCATCTTCATATGTTATTTTGACCCAAAATTCGGACTCAACATCTAAGATACACACTCCTGGTCTTAGTGGTTTTCACTTTGTAGTGAAAAATAAAATTCACATTTGAAGAATTTTCGGACTTGGAAAGGGGGCTATGTTGAGAAGGCTTATTTGATTTATATGTGTGAAAGGATGCAAGTCTTAAATTGCGCAATTCTTACCATCTGGATTATTAGCAGTTGTTAAAAGAACAATTAAACTCATGATAGATTGCCCAATATCATTGAAATACAATTTGCCTTCCTGTGTGTCAGTCAAGAAATCGCTTCTCTTCTGCGAGGAAAACAAAATTTACTATTAAAAACGTTGCAGTTGGTCAAGAATGCAGGTAAAGTGAATTGACACTTATAGAGAGGAAAAAACTGCAAGTGACCAACGAAGGGCCAGAGTTGAAATTCAGCCAATGAAAGGGTGCTTGAAGTTGGTAAAAAACACTAAATAATATAAGAGGCAGATCAAAACACAACGAAGCTTTGGAATGAAGCACTTCAACAAAACAGCAAGAGGCAAAATTAGACATGGGTCAGATAAGTTATTGAAAAAAAAACACTTATTACATGTAGGCATGATATTTGAACGAATGAAAAAATAAAACTAAAGGCAAGTAACATTCTTTAGCCCCTTATAGAACAACATTCAAGGTTTAGGAAAAGATATGACAACAATTATTCCATGTAGGTATGATATTTGAACGATTAAAAAAAAATAAGTTAAGTAAAGTTCTTTAGCCCCTTATAAAACAACTTTGAAGGTTCAGAAAAAATTTGAGAAAACTAAAGGCAAGTAAAGTTCTTAAACCATTTATAAGAAAACACTCAAGTTTCAGAAAACATAAGAGGAGACACCTACATTGATTGTCGTACTGCGAGGAAACAGGATCATCCCGAACATTGTGAAGAAGAACAGATGCATCCCAAACAGAAAAAGAACACTAAAATAAATGTATTTTTAACTGCTTTAATTTGAGATGTCCTGAAAAAGGTTGTGAATCAAAGAATATTCAAAATAAAACGTTTGAATATATGCTGAAAAATCATTTGTTAATTGAGACAAAAATTGCACCGTTTTGCTTGCTGACTAGTGTTATCATAGAAATGGTTTCTTTTTTCAAACCAACGTTACAAAACAGAAAACAAACAAGCTTAAGTATAAATTACTCTCTAGTTTGGAATAGATTGGCAAGATGGAATAACTTCACAAGCTGGGAAATAATGACATGTTAAGAAGGTGCTGTTGCATCGTGGTTTAAGCCAGTTGACTCGTGAAGTCAGAAGCTCAGCAAGGTCGAAGTTCGAGTCCAGCTACGGTAGCGCCACAGCCAGGGTCAAGGTCTCTACTACTGAGATACATACAAATACACGATTTTACCTTACCAGTACCTGACGCAGGCAGTGATGATAATAAATCACAAGTTTAGTCTTTGGTTGTACTTGAATTCTGTGCGAGTGCACTGCATTTCCATAATGTTAGAGATCGTTCAAGTTTTTTCAAATTTTACTCGGTTTATATTTTTCAGGTTTGACCTTTTCCTCAATTAAAAGTATGTGCTTGGAAATAAGAGGAACAAAGAAATTTTGGCCCAAATCAGCTCCAGAGAGGTAGCAAAAAGGAGTTTAGATTCATAGGGTTGCAAGTGTGCAGCAAAGAAGGGTGCAGTTCAGAGCACGGCAGCGTGAACAGGGGCAAGATAGATGTCCTTAAAGGGCCTGTTTATATGGAGAAAATAGTCCCGGCTAACCGAGACAATTTTTATCATCGGGATCCCGGCCATCCTATCTAACCCATTATATTTTCATTTTGCGTTTATATTGAAATTAAAAATAAGCCCAGCTAACTGAGATTATTTTCAGCTGCCGGCATCCCGGCCCAAACAGGCGAGATTTCGGTATACCCAATCTATTTTTCTCCACATAACACAATCTAAAATTAATCTCGGCATGTTGGGACTAAATTGTCTGCAGTGCGCATGCGTTGATCTTCCCATATTGACGGTGTCGAGTAAAAATGGCGACGGATGCTCATTTCTCCGGATCCTCATGAGAAGCAAGAGTATCGTTTTTTTCTTCTTGACTAGAACTACGTGACAGCATTTTGAATTTTAAAAATAGGCCCGCCAAGGGTGGTGGATATAGTCTTGGAAGGCCGGGACTATTTCCTCCATATAAACGCAAGCTGAAAATAGTCTCGACCTCCAGCTAGTCTCGGCTGACCGAGGCTATTTTTTCCATGTAAAAAAGTCCTAAATGTGCTAATAGGCTAACCAAATTAGTAAACAAGTAATGAAAGACATCAGTAAACACCAAGTTGAGAACAACAGGTCAGATGGACATACAAATAACCAAACACAGGAACTAAGAAACTAACCAAGAACTAAAAAAAAAAAACAAAGTTAGACCAACCTTAAAATTTCTGGAAGAGTATGTTTGATGCTTTGTACCTGTTAAAAATGAAGAAGTGCAATGAGGAAATGAATATACTTCCAATAACAGTAATTTAAAAAAGAATGCCCAAGCTAACATTGACTGAACAAATAATCCAAGCACGTGTCTTCTAAACATTTTTGATTTTATTGCCTTGGATCAACAACTACTGTGCAGTCTCGCTTAACATAGGCCCAATTAACCGAACAAGTCTTTAAAAGGGTCAATTTTCATATCCGAACTACTAACCGACTATCCAAACTACTTCGGGCTTCAAAACATATTAATGAAACTATACCAGACAATTCAAAACTTATACTAGGTTATGCAGCACAGTAGTGATGCCTTTGCAGCTTACAGAGCTAGCGGCTCAAAAGCGCAACTATTAGCGAAGCCAAGCGGATATTCATTCATTTTTCGATCATAATTTATCAATTCGAAGTTAATTTTGGCTGCATCGGAGAATAATTCATCGGAGAAACCACTATTTCCATTGCCTTCTAAGCTCTACAACATTCTTGCAATAAAATGGGATTGGTTTTGTCCAATTCCAACAAAATGGTAAAACTTATTTGATATGACATATTTGATTGAATTGCGATAAACAGCGGAAACATTTTCGGGCATACAACTAGCAGATTTTATTAGACTTCTAGTAGACTAGACAACTCAAAGACTATATTTGGTTGACCAGTATATCAGAACGAAAATTTAGAAAAATTGTATTGTAGGTGTTCAGGAAATCCAGGATGCATTTTATTAGACGCCTGAAAGGTAATCATGCAAAGAAGTAGGTACAGTATCTCTAATTCATTCACCTTGTCAGAAACTCTATAAAAGATCTATAATCCAAAGTCTATCAAAAGGTTTAAGAGGACTTAAAACAAAGGCTTCGAAGACGTCGAGGAATACAACTTATTTACTAACAAATATTTACCGTTTTCTTCATCAAAGAGGAATTTTGCAGAATAAAGAATGGTCGCAGCAATCGTCGTATTCTGTATTTCTGAAAGGATCCATTTTAGATGGTTCATAAGTTGTGTCAATATGCTCTAACACATATATATAATCAAATAATTCGAATTTAATATATTTGCCAAGAAAAATTGATAAATCTAATTTCGAATGAACAAATAATTCCTATTAAATTTTTTGCTCTTATATGTTCACGTCTTCAAAATTTTTTTCCACTTTACTCTAATACAAAAGAAAGGTGTACGAGATTACATGTATTTCACTCAGGCGTACGAGATTCTCTTTGAATCAAAAGAATTTCAAGCGATTACTATAGAAGCATAGGCACTCTAGTAGAGGGTGTACAAGAATCCAAGCAGTGAAATGCTCCCAGATCGGACCAAAACCCAGATCAAATGCTCCCAACATTTCTCCCGACAACACCCAACACTGTTGGCTCCTGACAACATCTTGCATTGTTTGATGTCATTGTTAATACCGTTTCGGATTTCCTGGTTGTTGTTGGCACTATTTCGCGGTAGTTTGAATCTGATTCAATGATCCTGGAGGTTGGACGTCGGGGATCAAGATCAAATACCCTCAAATTTCTAGGAGCGAGTGACAGGTGTCAATTGCATTAGGCAATAAAAGTAAACAAAATCGTGTCCACCCACGTTTACTAGGTATCAAAATCCTACCAATAAGATCAGAAAAAGACCTGATATAAATTTTGTAATTGTGTGACATAAGATTTAGTTACGAAACTGGAAATTTATGACAAACATTAGAAAATGAAGATCAGACAATCAGAGACAATTCTGAGAAAGTTTTCTACTATTTAAAGAAATGTTTGGAATCGTGATTATGAAGCGGTGATAGCAGTCGAAAGCAGGAGCATTTAGCTATCTTATGAGACAACAAAGCCAAACAGCGTTCATCATTCCTGGACGTTATTTAGATGTTGTCGGGACCGTATGGACAGTGTTAAACAATTAACGGGAGAAAAGCTATCTTAAGGTGTCATATGCTAATTAAAGTAAATACACCCACTTCTCTACATCCGTATCCAAGTGAAACAATCAAATCAAGGTAAGATATCATCAACACAAAGAAGTAGCCAATAAGCCATTTTGACCTTTTCGCATGCTTTTTACCAACCATTTTCACCTAAAAATCAAGCAAAAAGTAAGATACATGTCAGGATAATGAGAAGTTTTTCAAACAAGTGAAAAAGCAAATAAAAAATCAATCTGTTATTACAAAAATTGCTATGAAGCGGTGAAAGACCAATAAACAAACAAAAAACTGTTTGGAGCATTCCATGTTGTCTGGATACTTTGAGTCAACAAAGGTTCGAAATTCCAACCTGGATCGAGTAATTCATGAAGTTCTTAAGCCTTCTGCTACACTTGAAACACTGTGAATCACATTCAGTATTGTTAGACCCCTATTAACGTTCACTCTTCTTTCATAAACTACCTAATCAGAAAGCTCAGGTTACTTGGCGATTTCATTGAACACTGCAGCTGAGTGAAAAAGTCGTTGGCTCTCTGATCTGATCAGTCCAGGTTCGAATCCCATGTATAGACGTTTCCGCAAAAGATGGCGGCTTTTCTGCCCTTTGTTTTTAAATGAAGGATTTTAGAATGGAATTCTGAGAATCATTCCCTTAGTTACGTACTTCACATAGCTCAAGACGTTGAATTCGTCACTAAGGAAACTATTCCCAGAATTCCCTTCGAAAATCCTTAATAAAAACAGAGGACTTACAGAGACGGTCGCCATCTTTTGCGGAAATGTCTGTTGTTGTATGCAACGTTTGAAAATCTATCCTAGCGTTCACCATTCAGGAAAAATTTACTCCAAGAGCCTACAAGATACTCCCTAATGTTGTTCAATATGCTTACCCATAGTGATGAGACAAAACTAGTTGAAAGTGAAATACCTTGAAGCCAAAATCACAGCTGAGTATAATAAGACAAATCATTTCGATCGCTTCAGTCAGGCCACATGGTGGATTTGGTCTCGATCCACGCTTTGATGGATCAGCACTTGTGCTAAGAAGAGATTGCACTAAACTAGTTAATTTTCTCTTTATATTTAGCTAAAACTTATCAATTCAAAAAACCCCTTTAGTTCAAATACATGGTCTCTATAAATTACCTTCCATGCCCTTATTTGTTAACGTATAAGGCAAGCAAATGTTACGGCCAACATGGATGACATGGAGAGTTATTTCTAGTTAGACATCTAGCACCTAAGGGGCGTTATATCATCGGTCTTTTTTCTGGCGTCATTTTTCAGGGTTCCTAACACGAGCGCAGGTTCAAAAATTTTCGATGGATAATTTTAGCGAAAAGAATGGCAATAAGGCACCTATTATATAATAAAATCGAAGCCAGTAACAAATAACTGATGATGACTGTGTTGTAATATAAAGGAATCGATATACAGAAAAATAATTTTTTGCAATTTCAGTCTTTCCTGTTGGGCTAGAGGGAGATGGCCAATGCAAATGTCTACCTAAGATAGATGTTTGCCATCTTTTATCGCAACATCTCATATCTTTTCAGAAACCATAATATTCCAAAGATATTCAATGGAATAAGCAAAAGAAAGAAAAACAATAATTCTTACGTGACTGAGGATGGCCATTCAAAAAAAGCAAGTAGAAGCAGAAGTGATATTGTTATTCTCAATATCCTAAAAGTAAATACCATAAAATGTACACAGATGTAAAGATATAAATACTATGGAATCAACAGAGAAAGAGGTTGGACAGAACAGGAACATACAAAGCGAACCACTTGGTAAAAAGTCATGCCCATATATAAGAAATCATATAGTTTCGAATCGCTCAAACTTTCTTCGCATGTCAACTAGCTAATGCCTGCAGTTGGCAATCGTCCCAAAAATATTTCACCGACAAGCGCTGGCTTTCTGGATCTCAAATAACTGATGGTTTTAACGAAAGGGAGTCCTTTAATATTCCTTCCTAAATATAAAGGGCATTTTCCTTTACTGCATTTCTGCTCCTCCCCTATTGTTGACAAAGACTTCAAACAGGCCTCTTCGTCATCTCTCTGGAAAGTGGCAGATTTTTGAAGCTGGTAGGCAAATGTTGTAACATCGAAAAATAAAATAATTCAAGTTTTGCATTTATTTGTAATAGCACAATGATAATGAAAAATGTAAAAACGATGTAAAAGCCAGGCTAATGTTGACCTACGATATTATAGAACTAAATGCCAACTAGTGCTGTAAATGCTAAGTTGTGTTGATATGTCAACCACTAGTCAGAACCTATAGCATACATTTGTACGCGATTACTGCAACTGGCGGGAATTGGTTGTCAACTAAACGCAGAAGAAAAATATACCCAACATTCTGGAATTGTGCAACGACTGGTTGCTGAAAGAAGTGTCAACTGAAAGAAGTGAAACATTTGTCAACTAGTTTCAGTGGGTTTATAGGCTGAAAGGTCAGTTGCCATCAATTAGTTCCAAAACACCAGCAATTAGCAGTCGGCAGTTCTGACTGTCCCAAAAGTTGAAAAAAGCCTGGCGTAATGTAATAATTAAAGAACTCTTAGCTTTGCATCATTCCTTACCAGCGAACATATCTTGAATGATATATTCGGTACAATCTTAATGATTTTACATCAACTTTATGGAAGACAGATCGGTGCTGAAAAAAGACAATGGATCTAATAAATAACGGTTTGCACACCTAACATAACAACGGCTTTTGTTTGAAACTTGCTTTTGCAATATGTTTTACATTTGCATATTAAAAAAGGGAAAATACTGGTCCATACTCCATGCTGGATTTAGCGTATTGATTCAAGACACTGACTGAAATCAACCGACAAAGAACAGATTGTCTTCTACAAACAACTGGATAAATTTGAATTGGATGTTCCCTAATGTGGATTTAATGTAGGTTTATCATATCTAAAAGGGATCATAAATATCTTTAGTATAAGACATTGCAACATTTCAACCCTTTATTACAATCTACTTTACCTCTATTGCATCTTCAACAAATACAATGGCTTGAAGAAGTGATCGTATTTCCCTATGATCTAAAAAAAAGATAACGAGCTTACATTAAAGTTACAGCAACAGTAAAGACGAGGAACCATGACTACAGACTTGCAAAGCTATGAATAACAGTGGTGCAAACAACAATTTGAAAGATATATGCTTAAAGAATAAAATTATAGCTTAAGAAAGAGAATATAAAAACACTTAAAACAAAACAGTATTTCCAAAAAGTAAAGTTAAATTTTAATTGTAATTATAATTTTACTTTATTAATGTAAGCATTTACAACAGTGAAGAAACACTAATTCAAACTAACATGAAGCAACTCCATAGACTGCATCAACGAATCATTTATTACAGAACAAACATGTGCACTTTTTATTTAAGAACCATGTTTTTATCAATCATTTGAACTCTTTGTTATCTTGAGCTAACATAAATTCAGCTGGAAGAGAATTCCAGATTTTCTACCCATGGAAACTTAAGATTTAATGCCACAGTTAGCTGTCTCACCTAAGGAATTTGTGAGGCATTTGTTATCCAAATATTGTGATTTACATTTTTTAAGAATAATCTTTCATAACAATGGATTCAGATTATTTAGCATTTTAGAAATTTCAACTGCAAGGAGTCGTATTGTTTGAATAGGGGATTGTTGTCTCTTTAGATTTGGCAAGCAACATCTTGTATGATGATGCATGATCAGTGTCAACCAGTCGTAATGCTCTCTCATTCATTACCAATTCGTGTAGACTACCCGTAATGCGCACCCACACCAACAGGGGTTATTAAATAAAAAAACAATTTAATAACCCTCTTCTTCTTCTTCTTCTTCTTCTTCTCTTCAGACTTTTTACAAATTAAGCTATGGTTGCTTGGACCCTCCACATTTTCTGAACTGTTCTCTTTTTACAAAATATATGCACCATAAGGCATAGGCATATACCCTAGACTGGAATCTTAGTACACACTGGTTTTTGGATCATGCACTGAAGGCTATCGATTTCCAAACAATGGGAGCTATTGTTTGCTCTTTTTTAGCCAAATTAGTGGAAGACCTTCCGTGTACCTACTACTTCATGTTAACCTACTACTGAGATCCTAGCGACTGGCGCTAAAATACCATTTCACCTTCACCTTCACCTGCACACAATTAAGTTTCCAACCTACCACATTCTAAACAAGTCATTCCACTGTCAAGTTGACCCACTGCCAAGTCAGCCCACCCTTATGGACAAGTCGGCCCACAATATTGTTGGCCAACGATGTTATTTACTAGTTATTTTGTTACGTGTGGAGACATTGGTGGCTGCTACCCCAATAACACCCCTGCTTTAACAGTGTACATGTGCAATTATGTGTACAATTTATTATATTTTAGTGGGCCGATTTGGTTTTCACTGACAGGCCAATTTGTTTAAACACACAAGGGGCAGACTTTTCCAACACATGGTGTGTCGACTTTGTAGTGGCCCAGCGGACCTGTCCTGTTACCTACTACTAACTAGTATACATATAGATCATTTCACCATGACGTCAGACAGCATTAAAATTTTTTGAAATCACATGATATCAGGTTTTCAATATGAAAATCTTATAAAGCAG
>JAADKT020521548.1:0-12579 GCA_011763395.2 Chrysaora chesapeakei
AAACTGAGCTGAGCAATCTAAGGTACACGAGCCGTTGACCGAAAAAAACGACTTTTTTGAGATCAGTGACACGAGCACATGTTTGATCACACTGTTAATCCTCGAACAAGCCTCCGGGAGATTATTTGCAAAAATGAATTATATGGTGGGGGCTTATTCGAGGGGAGGGCTTTTTCGAGGGAAGGTATTACTTTAAAGTTCAGTGGTTCCAGTGTGTTTCGAAAGCATAGCAGAGAGAAATATCTGTACTCTTCTATCAAAACCAGCTGTTTGCCAACAGCTATTGGCTGATTATTGTCACATTGATAGTAAAACCTGTCAGAACTAGCTTGTTCAGTGTTTTAATTAGTTGAAAAATGCATTATAGACAGACACAAATTCATAAACCCTTCGAATAATTCCCCATGGAGGCTTTATTCGAGGGGAGAAATTATTTGCAAAAATGAATTCTTAAGTGGGGGCTTATTCGAAGGTGGGGGCTTAGTCGAGGATTTACGGTAACTTATAAGAAACCTAGTTGGGCCTATTACTAACAGTTTCGACTCCGAGCACTGACTAGGGTCTTATAGAACGCTGAGTGGAATGGTACACACGATAGTTATCTTGTATTTTCAATGATTATTTGTCAGTTCAATAACATATTTCAGGTGGAGCGTTTCTTAGACGCCATGGTAGCCAGCGTACAAAGGTTGAAAGGGCTTAAAATCGTTGTTTTCGAAGATATAAATCCAAATAAACGCGAGCGTTGAATATAAACCATCAACAAACCGCATTCAAACGAATAAGAAATTAAGCTTACATTAAGATTATAAAAACAACCACCAGTTTGAGTTTAGTTTTGAATAAAATCAATGAAAATAAAAGTCCTACTCACTGATCATCACAGTTGAAAGAAATTGTGTGGATTTTTAGTTTTCTGCTTGCACACAAGGTTGCTACCTCACGTAAAACACTGGTTGTACTTGTGTCCTGAAAACGAAATGATGATGAATTACTTGATGAGCAACGTTTTGTGATGTGGCCGAATGGTCAAACATTTTGCTGGACAAGTAAATTACAGATGTTTGACAAACAATGTTTGATCGTTTGGCCAGGGGCAAAGATACCCAAATCTCAAGCTAATACTTACCGGTTTTCCATCAGAAAGTAGATATATGCCTTCAACATCGCTGACTTTAAATGCCATCTTGGTAAAACGAAAAAATCTTATCATTAATAAATTAAGGCTATTTTGCAACATCATAACCTCTAATGGACAAACAGAGCATAATACGCACTGGACGCTCAGTCCGTTTACAAAGAGATGCTGACGAAGAACTCACTAACAAATATAAGGTAAGGGTATGAAATTAGCTAGAATACAGTATGTAATGAACATTTTAACAAGAACGGCATGAAATTACAATATGAAATGGACATGCTGATGAATACAGTATGAAATGAACATGCTGACGATTACTGGATGAAATGAACATGCTGACGAATGCAGTATGAAATGACCATGCTGACGAATGTAGCTAGTATGACATGAACCTTTCCCTTGAACATGCCGAAGAATACAGTTTGAAATGAACATGTTGACTAATACATTACGAAATGAACATGCTGACGAATACAGTAAGAAATGAACAGGCTCACGAATACAGTACGAAATTAGAATGCTGACGAATACAGTAAGAAATGAACATGCTGACGAATACAGTACGAAATTAGAATGCTGACGGATACAGTACGAAATGAACATGCTGACGAATACAGTACGAAATTAACATGTTGACGAAATACAGCATGCAATAAACTTAAAGGTGAATACAATAAGAAATGAACAGAATGAAGGAAATGGTAAGAAAAGAAAGATGGTATTGCAGCCAATGTATTTATTGTAGGCCTATTAAATACCGCAGATCAGGACTTTAATACAAATAATTCAAAAGATACCTTTATGGCATCGATAGTGCAAGTACCACCATACGCTTCAAAGTCTGAAACCCATTTAAGTGCTTCTTGACAAGCTTCTTCAGTAGGTTCAGTTAGTTTGTCCTTCCATAGATTAGGCTCAGTGGAAAAGCTCATGACACCAAAACTGCAAAAAATTGTTTAAATACATTCATGAGTAACAGTACATAACCGTATTTCAAATTATGAAGATTAAGAAGAAGCTTGTAGCATTGAGAGGGGGGGGGGGATGAAAGCTTGTGTAAATGCTTCGAGTTCAAGGATCACTGCAACTTCTGCGGAAGAACGTAAGGCCCTGGGCAAACGATCAAACATTGTTTGTCAAACATTTGAGATTTTCTAGTCAAACACAATGCTTTACCTCGCGCAAAAAATTGATTGTCAAACGTTTTTTGTTTGTAACAAGCATAGAATGTTGTTAAAGATCTTCAAAAACATTGCTAAAGGAATACTGCCTGTCCAGCAATGGTTTGCAACGTGGTAAAACGGCATAGCAGCTTGTGAAGCAAAATCTCAAATGTTTAACCATCAATGTTAGATCGTTTGGCCAGGGCCTAAAGCAACCTGGTCAAACACTCCAGAGACAATCTCTCCCGTAGTGTTCTAGTAAGTCTACGCATCCTTTCATGCATCCTTTGCTTACTATAAAGATCACATTATGGACAAAATAAGGTCGTACCCCAAATAAGACTTATTACACAAGTCTCAGTTATCGCAGCTACCACCTTAAGTTGTTGTTGTTGTAAGAAAGATGCTTAAACTGGTAGCGAATATCAGCCACAGTATCACTGTAGCGAATTGCTGTTGTCCTTGGTATGGATTTTATGAGCAGAACTGAGACCCGTGTAAGTCTACCTAAAACACATCTAAATATTAAATTTTCAAACATTACATTTCATTAACATTTGTATTCCGGTAAGATTAAAGCCTAATGGACCCTAGTGATATGAATCGTTGTAGTCGAGTTTAATTGCGCACTGGGGGATGTTCAAAGTAGGGCACGTAGAAAGAACAAGACAGCAAAATTGTGGCCGGTGAGAAAAGCTGTTTGGAAATCATTAAAATCTGATTTGAAAAACCTAGATCAACAACGACATATTACTGTCGCAACTTGCACTCCGTTGTGGGGAGTTAGGATTTGGACTCCGTTTGAAGGTGCTGTGGCGTCATGGCCTAAGCCAGCTGGCTTATGGTGTCAGAAGCTCAGCGAGGTCGGGGTTGAAACCCCATATACGCAGTGGGTGACCGGCTTGCCTAATCCCGAGACCAGAGCGGTTGGCGCTAAAAACACCTTTTCCCCTTCACGAGGGGGGGGGGGGGAGAGGAGAGCCCCAAAATAAAAGCCAGAAAACAAAACTTAACAAAACAAGTAACTAGGAACCCCACATCGCAAGAGAACAAGGTCCCCTATAGTCTGCGAAGCAGGTCCTTTTTGACGATCTTCTAAAGAGGAGATAACAACGAATTTCCCTATAATTCCGGCTAAGATATATCCGAGCCAAACTTACTTGATTTTATTTTTGTAAATTTGCTCCCACATCAATCCATTGAGTTCTTTTTTGAGTTCATCCATACTTGTTACCATTGATCCAGAAACATCAACCAGGAGGATAATGTTTTTCTCGACAACAGAACCAAAAACTTTCCTGCTACCTGCGGACGTAGAAATGTGTATATCAGTGAGCATATATAAGTGAAATTTCTTCTGATTGCAGTTACCTGAGACCCTGGCCAAAGGACCAAACATTGTTGGTCAAACATTTGCAAATTGCTCATCAAGCAATGTTTGAATGTTTGACCACAAAACATTACTTGAAACTAATGCTTCACGAGAAATGTGTTGCAACGTGGCAAAACGACAAAACATTTTGCTTGATGAGGAAATTTCAATTGTTTGCTCAAAAATGTTTGATCGTTTAGCCAGGGCTCTAAAGGCAAAAAGAGGAGAAAAGGACAGGTTCCTTTTCTTTAGATCTATAATCTGAGCAAACATTTGGATCAGTACAATAATATTTTTAACAGGCGCAGTTAAAAAAATTGTGAAAACTACAAAAAAAGGATATGACTAATCAAGAAATTTTAAACCCATGCTATCATTTTTCATGAATGCCAAACCATTTCAGGTTCGATTCCCATCAACTGTGGTATGTCTCTCGTGGAAAAATCTATCCTAGTGTTTGCCATTCGTGAAAGAAGTCAATCAATGTATATGTATAAGGTACTGAAGAAGGCTCAACATACACGAAACACACGGTCAGACGGGAGGAGAGCTCCGAGCTGTATGACTCTAAGAACTCGACAATTCCATTGGGCTCTTTAGTTAAGTGGAATTGTTGCTGGCTTTCTGGTCAAGCAGTCAAGGCTCGACTCCTTTATATAAGTGACAGAAATAGT
The DNA here is from genome assembly GCA_011763395.2 of Chrysaora chesapeakei. Classification (NCBI taxonomy): domain Eukaryota; kingdom Metazoa; phylum Cnidaria; class Scyphozoa; order Semaeostomeae; family Pelagiidae; genus Chrysaora; species Chrysaora chesapeakei. The sequence continues at coordinate 4,351 of JAADKT020521548.1, forward strand.
TTTAGGTGAACCAAGATGTCTTTTGTTGTTCTTTGGGTCTATGTTCTAGATAATTTTTTTTTGCATTTATGCTTTGCCCCCCTCCCCTTAGCTGGACATTCCCATCCAAAATATACAAAAGCGTCAACTGAGAGACAGCATACATACGAGATAGTCCTTCTCCTCTCGCTTCAATACTCCATATTAATCTTCATAGCCACCCACATTCTCATCCCTTCCTCTTGATCTGCCTCTGCCTTTCAACTAAAAACAAAGGGCCAGCGGCGCAACAAGTGTTTTGATGCCCGAGGGTACCCGAGGGTAAAAGAATTGAACGCAGTAGCTAACTTACCACTTAAAAGCCATTGGAGTCTTTTAACATATCTTTTTAGGACCTTCTCTAACTTTTCTTCATATTCTGCAAGTTCTCTTGAATGGAGATGTAAATGCTTTGTAACATCCTATCGAAAAACAGAGAAAAAATTGACTCATAACATTACAAATATGTATAACAGCATTTGGATAAAGTTAACCGCAAACAGTGGAAAGCTAGAGGCCTGGCTAAACTAGGAGATATGTCGCGCGCGACATTGATGTCTCCTTGTCGCTTTCCAGTTTACCCACCTCAGAAACTTTGTAGCGCGTGACAAAATTTGCAGCGAGAGACACGAAAATGCTTCTGGGAGACAATAGAAACATTTCTTATGTCCGCAATTTGGGAGACATGCTCGCTTGTCACTCGCATTGCTCCCTTGTAAATCGCATGTTTAGCCACCATTGAAGCCAAGTCGAATACAATGTCGCGCGCAACATCGCAACAACGCGTCTCCTAGTTTAGCCATAGCATAACATTAGGCGAAGGTCAAGTTTAAAGTGAAATGGTGTGTAAAGCGCCAGTCGTTAATATCTCACGTTATACTTACGTTAATGGTAACAGTTGGAAAAATCTCGCAGTATTTTGGAGGGATTGATTTCTTCAATGAAGTTCCTTTGGATTTTGAATGCGAACAATCTGTTGTGTTGATGATTGTATTCAGGTCGAGGCCGAGTTTGGCTAGACTATACTTGTGCAGCCACTGAAAAAGAGAAAATATATGTTACATCGTTAAATCTTGGAATGGGAATCCTAGTATTAAGTTTTGCGGATACAAACCGTGCCAGCATTGTTGAGTTTTACGAAATATAACAAATTGTACCAATACGTCAAATTTGCTCAAAACCAAAAACATTTTAAACATGTTTGAAAATGTTGGCCAACATTTCTTCGTCAGCAACATGTTGTTCGTTAGGCAAACATCCACAGCAAACCCTGCCAGCATTTTGGCCAACAATTATTGGCGGCGATGTTGGCCAACCAGTTTGCACATACGCCTGCCTTGAAGAAAAGAAGACGGATTAAAGCAGAGGTCTAACTGGTATGAATCATGTTTGAAATTTGCTCACATAGACTGGATTAGGAGGAATGAGAGAATTATTACCAATGAAAGATGTTAGACGCCCCTTAGGCTGACTTTCAGCCCAATGCTTGAAGTTTACTACTGATCACATGTCATAATCATCAACATCACTGTCTATATCGATTAGATCAAGGACACTTTCTATACAACTGGTCGAAACTAATACTGGCCGTGAAAATTTCTATATAACTGGTGTCAATTCGTGGTAGGTCATCATCGTCAGTTTAGTGACAGCGTGTTAAAAACCGAATGCCAACATACAATACACACATAAAATAACTAACTATACCTCTTTCGTAGTTATATTTGATTCTGAATCAGGTATTGATTTGCCGTTCGTCATCGATGTTTTCTTTTTCCCAGAAGGCCCTTGTGCTTGGTATGTTTTATAAATAAAACCTTTACGAAAAAATCAGAAGCAAACGTAATGCAAAGTTCTTAGTTAAAAAACCAAAACCAAAAAAGATTGGTTTAGAAAGAAATAGTAGGATTGGAAGTCAGCCAGGTAGAGTTGTACAGTGGAACTAGACTTACTACACGAGTCATAGTCATCGCTATTGAATTGAATTTCTGGACGCTCAAACTGAAGCGAACAGCAACGACATTAATTCAATTCAATGTGAGCGAAAGTAAGGGACTTGGGAAGCAAGTCTACAATGGAACCTTCATTTTAAGGGTTTTGATATATACATCTCAAATATTTTTGTAATGGTATTTCTACCCAAAGGGTAATTTGCTTGGAAAAACAAACAACCTTCATAAAGTGAACACCTCTCTACAACGGGTAGGACAATGCTTCCACATGTGTCCGCTAAATGGAGATTCCATTGGAGGTTCCACAAACGGTGGTTTTTTCGCCTAGAGGGCTTATATGAGGCGGTTTGATAGAGCCAATTATTACGCAAAAGAATACACGAGTTCCACCTCGCTCTGCACAACTACCCAGGGCATGGCAACAAAGTATTGAGTTTCTAGCCAATGAATTCTAGGCTCTACATAGGCCTCTAACAATGATATTGCTGTAACACTGCTGCAAACAGTGATACTGCAATGAAACTTGGTCTCAAGGGGCAGTTTGATGCGCTGAGAAAGATAGGACACAGATCCCAAACGACAAATGCCCCATTGTGCTATTTTTAGAATGGGGTACCTTGACCCCCCTAACCATGGTATTTTCGTAACTTTGTTGCAAACAGTGATACTGCAATGAAACTTGGTAACTTGGTTAACTATGGTAGTGTTATGTGCCAAAAAGGATAGAATTGAGACCCGAAATGAAATGCTTAATGCCCCGCTAAGTCTTCACTCTTCAGAGCCAAACATGAGGCTGTGTAGTAGGGCAGGACAGTAAAGCTGGTAGAAGGATAGTAAAAGAAAATGTATGAAGAATAGAGACCAACCTGTTTCATTCCCAACTTCTGTGTAGAAAGTTTGTTGATTTGCTTTGATTTGGTTCTTCGAAGGTTTTGAAGGATTCGTTGAGACCTGGTCTTCTGTCAGAGACACTAAAAAGAACCGTAAATACATAAAACATGGTACACAAAAAGTTCAGAATAAAAACAAAAATGCAGTTAATATAAGTAGCTAATGCTTATCAAGCATACTTGGTGGAATCAAATTGGTTGAACTTAAAGCTGTGTTTGGTTTCCAAACTATAGCACTGATATCTTCTTTTGCTGCGGATGCACTGTGAGGTCGACGTCTTGCTTTGGGAGAATTCAAAGTCGAAGGCTTAGCTGAGCTCGGTCGTGCACCATTCTGTGAAAAAAAATATCCAGAAATTATTCATCAAATGAAACATTAGAAAAAAATTGTGAGAAAAGTTACCTTATAGAAACATGGACAGAAAAGATTTTCATGGCTGCATCCCCCCCCGAAAGTCTATATAAGCTATATTAACAACTGAAATGAAACAACTTTTTCGGGAGGTTTAACATGTTAGTAGCTCTTTTATACTGCGCTCATATTCACAGTATTAAACTAGCTTTAGTTAAAACTCTTTTTCTGTGTTAAAAACAAGAGCATTAGACTAAATCAACAAACAAACATCTATAAAGATGAATGTAACAGATTACGAAATGATTTAAGACTCAGAAAAGGTCACAAACAATAAGCGCAACATATCAATCAATTGAAACTAGCATTCAATTAGTAGCTATCAGGCTTTTCTGTTATCATAAATATGTGCCTGTGAAGGTGAAATGGTGTATTTAGTGCCAGTCGCTAGGATCTCAGTAGTAGGTTAACTGATTCAGACCCAGAGTCAGGAAAAAGTTACGGTCACACAGTCATTTAGATCAGTTAGAAAAAAGGAAAATCTTTTGCCACACCCAAAACACGCCTGTTTTTCATTGTTTAGTGAGGAAGGCATTCAGCTACTTGTATTTTTGTCTGGAGGAAGGTTGGACATTTTTCTGGAGTCTGTAGACCTCGACCCTGGCTGTGACGCTAACATAGCTGTGGCTCGTTCCCGGACTAAATGAGCTTTTGATACCACGAACATAGCACCTTCATTAAGGCATGATTTCTTTTCCTTCGAATCTTTCCCCAGTACCTTGTACCTTGTGCAGAACATGTACACACACACGACAAATAACAATATATATTGATGCATCACACTTACGATCCTTGCTTGGCTCAACGCTGTTTGCCTTGGAGGTCCAATACGTTTCTTAGCACTAGTCGGTGGTCTGGGCACGAGTTCTGAAGACTCTAATGGCTCCGTCTTGAATGGAAAAGGAAGAAAGGAATCAATATCAAAAGAAGTGATGGATGTTTTAATGAAATGGATTGAAAAATTGATCCTCAGAGATAAATGGATGACAAATAAAGTGTTTACCGCTTCTCCTTTTGAGTAGCGTTGCTTTAGTGTATTCAGCAAAATCTCAGCCTGAAAGCAGATTAATAAAGTTCTAAATAAGTTCTCGTGTCAGATTAAAGCATTTGTTAAAGAATTTACATCGCAGAGTTGAACAAAAATGATCACGTCCCAACATTAGGGCCTAACAAAACGATCAAACATTGTTGTCAAGCATTTCAAATTTGCTTATCAATCAATGTTTGAATCCCGGGGGGGGGGGCGGGTAATTCCATTGTTCAGTATACTAGACGTGCCGCCCAAATGGATGACTTTTCAGCGACAATTTCACCCCTACATATGGGTTGGCTTTTTTGTAAAAGATCTCTACATATGGGTAGTAAAAGCTTTTAGACATGCATTGCTTTTAAAAGCCTGATAAATCTTTGTATTTAGAGTCAATTTTATGGCGCAAATGGGGTAAGTGCCTTTCTTTCTCAGCGCAAATGCCTTTTCGCCGTATTTAGAGCTTCCTAAGGTGTTTAAATTGGGTTGAAATATTTGAGATGTTGGTACAAATGATTGTAAAATTTCGTTGTTTTTTCTATAAATGGGTACCACGATTAACAGAATTTATTGGTAGACATGCGTGGGTTTGGAAAAACTGGGCGGCACGTCTAGTCTTTTCAACAATGAAGTAACCCCCCCCTCGGGTTTGAATTAAGGCTAGGTTAAAAAAATTGCCAGACAAGCAAAAAATAAGGAAAAGTTGTTGCGCAATGTTTTTGAAAAAGTTTGAAAATATTTTTGAAAAAGTGATACAAGTAAAAATGTTTGACTGGCAATGCTTAGCTTCGTGACCCAACATTTTGCTTGATAAACAAATTCAAAATGTTTAACAAACAATGTTTGATCGTTTGGCAAGGGCCTATGAGGCTAATGAAACTGAAAATGGTTGACAGGATCAAGAAATCATATCTTTACAAGGAGTAACTCTCCTATGGTTTAACACGTAGAAAAACATGGTTTTGATATGTAGGCGCAGGCCAAAAGATCAAACATTATTTGCCAAAAATTTGAAACTCATTCATCAAGCGATGACTGATTTTTTGCCACGTCACAAACATTGTTGGACAAGGAGAGTACATGAAGAATTGTTTTTGAAAAAATTCAGTAATATTTTGGCACTACACCCGCCAAAAAACGTTTATACCAAGTTGAATCGCTCTTACCTTTTGTTTGTAGTTGTGCGCTTTGTCTACTTCATCTGAGATTAGCCTTAGATCGTCACTTTCAAGAACATCTAGAACAAAATAAAGACACGCCAAAAATAATAAAAGACTCGAAAATCAGGGTTATTGATAACAATGGTCGTCAGGCATACAGTTTTTAGCCTCTTACGCCCCGGCAAAACGATCAAACAGTGTTAGTCAAACATTTAAGATTTTGCTTAACAGGCAATGTTTGAAAGTTTCGCCACGTCTTAAAACATTCCTCTACAAGCAAAAATTAGTAGAATTAGATGCGTGATGTTTTGAAAAACAATTTAAAAAAAAGACGTTTTGCTTGGGGCAGGCCAAAAATGTTTCACGTGCACTATTTGCGACGTCATTTTGTTCGATAAGTAAATTTCAAATGTTTGACAAACAATGATTGATCGTGTTGCAAGAGCCTCATAGATGTTCGAATTGCGCTGTTAAATGATCAAACATTGTAGGTCAAACATTTGAGATTTGCCTTAAAAGCAATGTTTAACTGTTTACCTAAATCGCAAAACATTGTTTGACAAACAGAACCGCTTGGAAAGGTTTCTGAAAAACTTCGAAACATTTTCTGCCTTTAAGCTTCAAAAACATTCTAACAAGCAAAAAAAAGTTCGACGAGCAAAATTTTTCGACGTGCCAAAACGGGACAACCTTTTATTTAAAAAGCAAATTTCAGATGTTTGAAAAAATGTTTGATCGTAGGCCAGGGCCTTATACCAGAGCCTTATTGATCTGCTTTTAGCCTGAATATGCTTAAGGATATCATAAACAAAGTGTTACCAAAACATACCGTTTCCTTTTATCCAATGAAATCTTCCATGCGCTCCATGGGCCAAATCCTTGAGATAAGCGACGGTCTCGTTTTGGTCAGCATAACGACCAGCAACGGGAACGAGGTCATTGTCATCTGGTTCGTAATATATACAATGAAAAGCAGCATCACGTCCCACAAAGGTCTCTTGAACGAAAGAACACGCAGCATTCTGAGGGAAAACGAGAGACAGGGATGAAATTCATATTAGATTAACGTTTGGGGTTGGACATATGGACTTTCAGCTAAGCAAAAAAATAATACGGTAGATGTTTTCTTGGATGATAAAATCTGACACTGCTAAACATATGCTGTTTTCCATTAATTGGTAACTGGTCTTAGACTCACAACACGAGTCTCTAGTTTACGCTCCCCTTATTTTGATTTGTCACTCCAACAGACATTGTCACTCCAGACTGAGCGATTGTAGAAAACAACAAAAACAACATCGAGCGAAGTAGTGGGACTTATGTAGTGAGTCTAACCTGGTCTAAGGTGCCGAAATGCATGTAGTTGGACTCATGTAACAGGCTCATGTAACATCAGCATTAAGTCGCATGTCGGCCTCATATGAATAAGTACACCAGTCGCCCCATTCTCAAATGTCAGATGACTTTCGCCATAATCGGAGCTATCAGTGATATTAGAAAGGAGTACTGTACCTTGGGTTCGTCCGGTATTCCAGTTGTTACAAGGTAAACACTGTCAACTTCTGCTGGGAGAATTGATTGCATTAAAAGTCAGATAAACAACATGGAATAGGTATTTTAATCATTTCACCAGCCGCCCCATTCTCAAATTCCAGACGCGTTTCGCTCTTATCAAACCGGGGTTTATTGCGTGAGAAGCTCAAGTGCTAATCACACGACCACCGGAGCTGGGCTGACTGGTGAGTAACTGCGTGAGCTTTAGACTCGTAGCACACGAGTACCGAAGTCTTACATATTACTATGTAAGGTTGGTACCTGGCATAAGGTACCGAAGCGCATGCAGTCAGGCTCATATCGCATGAGCACAAATTATTCATATAGGCCGAATACGAATTTGTGCTCATGCGATATGAGCCTGACTGCATGCGTTTCAGTACCCTAGGCCAGGTACCAACCTTACATAGTAACAGGTATTTTATAAGAATACAGTTTAATGCCAAAAAAAAGAGCAGGGAATACTCAAGAACATCTAAAGCCTCACTACTGAGTATGTGAAATGTAAAGTTTAGCTAGTCAAAAAGTATTTTCCTCGAGCTTATGTTGTCGAACTAATAGCAACTATTAACAACAACTGATTTGATGTGCTTTAAAGTTAAAAACATTCTCATCTAGTTAATCTTTTCACGTTCATAATATCCTTATTGACTGATAAAAATCATATGGTATAATATATACCAGTTTGTCATAAGGCCCTTCTCAAAGGCTAGACTCACTACACGAGTCTCTAGTTTACGATCCCCTTTGATTTGTCACTCCAACAAAGCGATTGTTGAAAACAACAACAACAACATCGAGCGAAGTAGTGGGACTTATGGAGTGAGTCTACTCAAAGGCCCTGGACAAAAGATCACACAACTTTTGCTGTTGTTGTTGTTACTTTATTTTGAGTAGGCTGTTATTTCTAGCTTTTTCAACTGATCCAGGCATGGGAACCCTAGTTTAATGCTCTTTCCGAAGGAAGGCAGAGCGAGTTGTTAAGTCATCCATCTGGAAAGTCACCCATCCAGATGCAGACCTCACACGACCAAGCTTAACCTCAGCTGTCTAACGAGAACTGGCTGAGAAGCTTGACCACCCACTCCTAGAATGTTTATCAAACATTTGAAATTCGCCCATAAAGCAATCTTTGAACTTTTGGCAAAGTCACAAAACATTGCTTGGTAAGCATAAATGAGTAGAACTCGTTGCGCGGTGTTTTTGACACAAGCAA
>JAADKT020521659.1:0-12566 GCA_011763395.2 Chrysaora chesapeakei
AAAGGGATGACGAGTTATGCTATTAGTACAGATGGGCAATGGAGAGATAATGACAATATAGTTTCCAGCCAGGAATATGTTTACAAAGATCAAACAGCTATTGTCGATGGTGTTTCCTCACGCAAGTTAGAAAATCATGTGACAACCCTTAGCCGTGATTTTGATTGGACGAATGATAATGTACCTAAAAAACAGATGGTTTTAGGAGAAGACTATGAGTTCTTTATGGAATCCAATAAGAATCGTTCCACCAATACAATGGGTGGGGTTACTTTTGATGGAGATGGCTTTTTAGCTGGAATATTACCTCTTTTTATAACTATGTTTTGGCCACGTTATACAAGAAACGTGCAAGAGGACAACTATGCGGTGGTGAATAAAGTAATCTACAAAACCGGAGTACTGGATAAAGTTGTTTCCAAAGACGAAAAAGCTACGGTAACGCAAAAGAACGAGTATTACGATGAATTGACCGGAGCTCCGATAGTGGTTTCAACGACCAACAAATACCATAAAGAGAGCGCAGCACTGAAGACCTATCAATACCAGGTTCCAGGCTACTGGCAGTATGCAGGTATGGGGGCAGCGTATAAGAATTACGATTTTGTGTTTAAAGCCAATGTAGGTTCTTATAGTTCTTCAACCAAGCTTTTCACGTTGGATGCTTCTACCATTAAAGACAGACACGATAACAGCTTAACCTGGTCAGATTTTACAGGGTTGATGCACGAAGGAGATGAATTGATTGCTTCTTCTGCATCCGGAAAAGTTCATACAACTCTGGTTACCCTTAAAACAGGTGCAACAACCAAGTTCTATGCTAAATATCCGCTGTCAAGTGGTAGTAATTACACGTTTAGGGTAATTCGCTCAGGAAGAAGAAATCAATTGGCAACCAATGTGGGATCCACGGTTTCTTTCAGTGATCCGACAACCAAGTCTACTCAAAATGGAGGCAATAGTAGTTGCTCTGTTTGTGATGCAGTAGCAGAATTTTTGAATGATCATTTGGTGAATGGAACACCACAGGTAGGAGAATATGATTTAAATGGAAACCTGTTTCACCCAAGTAATGGTAACCTGGTTTATTATAAGCTGAGCAGAGGCTACTCCAAAGCAGAAATCACATTAAACTCAGGTCAATACCGATTGCTGTTAACACCTCAAATTAGTGGTTTGTCGGCAACCAACAACAATGTTGTTATAGGCCTTTCTACTCATGGAGCAATTAATCAATATACCTGTAGTATTTCTGGTGGAACAATTATGCTGGAACCAGTATATGTTAATACCGGGGTGAGTGGAGATCAGGTAAGAATGCTGGACAGCCTTTCAGGGCCGGAAGATTTCATCGGTCTTGATAATGTACTGGTTTCTTCTGCGGTTATCTTAAAAGATAAGTGGGGAGTAGAAGGTGGAGCGTCTAATCCTTCCAATCCTTTTGCAACAGGAGAAAGAGGGATTTTTCGTCCGGTAAACGATTATGTCTATACCGCAGATCGTTTACAATCTGCTACACTGGACTTGAAGAAAGACGGAGTTTATCACGATGTAGATGTAACCAGTGCCAATACCCGCTTCTACGCCTTTAACTGGCAACCAACGGCTACACGTCCGATACATCATTACTGGGAGCAAAACAGTACGATTACCAAGTACAACAACAAAGGTTTTGAAGTTGAAAATAGAGATGCGCTGGGAGTTCCCAGTTCGGCCAAGTATGGTTATCATGGAATGCTACCCGTGATTACGGGACAAAACATCAATTACAATTCCCTGTTTTACCTGGGGGCAGATGACCCTTCTATGCCGGCTTCCATGTATAGCAGTACATTTGATGTGTCTACGCATACGGGGCACACCGGAAAGAATGCCTACCTGAAAAAAAGTGGGGCAAAGGGCCTTAGTTTACCCGTTTCATTGAGTTCAGGAAAAAAATATGTGTTTAGCGGATGGGTGAGCAATGGCTATGGAAAAGTAGCTGGAGCAGCACAGTTAATGGATTATACTGCTGCACGTAATTCCGGTTGGACAGGTAAAGTAGGTGTTGAATTACACTTTTTCAACAGTTCCAATACTGAAGTCTTTAATTCGGGATATAGCGCTTCTAACAGAGAAACACTTTATCCATCCGGAGAAAAGATCGAGCAGTGGCAACGTATCGAAGGAGAGTTTAAGGTTCCTGTAACAGCAACAAAAGTGGAGTTACATTTTACAGAACCTACTCAATTGAGCCAGAAAATATATTGGGATGACTTAAGAGTCTATCCGGTAGGAAGTCTTGTGAAGACTTTTGTGTATGACCCGGTATTACTTCGACTACTGGCTACATTGGATGAAAACAACTACTCGGTTCAATACACCTATGATGAATCCGGTAATTTATACTCTACCCGGGTAGAAACACCAAAAGGCATCAGAAGTATTAGCGAATCAAGAGCTTATACCAAAAAACAGTAATCAATTTCAAAGTATCTGTCAGGAAGGGATTTCATTTCCCTTCCTGATTCAAACGATAGATTCAAAATGAGACACGTGTTATCAATTTTGATAGCCCTTGCCTTAAGTACAGGGGTGAAAGCGCAAGACCTGAAAGCAGATCTGCAGCGCATGGTAGACAAAATGGGGAAAAGTAAGGGCATTGCCCTGAAGTATCACATCAGAGCATTTGATCAACTTCAAAAAGATCAGATGACCTTTGAGCAAAGAGGGTACATTAAAAAGTATGGCAAAGAATCGATTTCCAAAGTGAACAATGTGCTGAGTATTCACAGCAAGGGATTGTTTTTAATGGTCGATGATGGGCTTAAAATGATGCAATTGGCTGAATTGGAAGAAACCGATGAAGAGGCATTGAAAGAGCTGTTAAAAACGGATGAAATCAAGAAAACAGCTCAGTATGGAAAGGTGAGTTATCAGGGAGTAGTTGGAGGAAAAAAACACTATAAACTAACAGAACTCGGGCAGATGAAAGAAGCCCATATCTACATCGATCAAAAGACCGGTTTTCTGTCCCGATTGATTTATTACTACGATGCCAAACGTTTTCCCTCTGCCAATAAAGTCATTATCGATTACCACGGAGTTCGCTTCAATTATGTGCCCGAAGCAGGGACCTTTTCCGCAAAGAAATATGTTGTTAAGAGAAGCAAGAAATACGTACCGACCAAACAATATTCCACGTACCAATTAATTGTAGAAGACCATGAAAATTAGAAATTTTTGCCTTTTACTGATCAGCTTACTTGTAAGCACATGGGCTGCACAGGCTCAGAAGACCATCACACTGGTCAACAAACTGGATAAAATTAATATTCAGCAGGGAGCTAAAATTCAAGTCTTTGATGACTTCGAATTATTCTCAGGTATTCCCACTTCAGGGTATGAGTTGAGCAAGAAAATCAACGTTCGCTTGAACTATACCCGAAAACTACAAACAGATTTAAGTAGTCAGCCCGATTGGGAATACACCGTTAAATATCGCTTAACCGATTTAACCAGTAATACCCACCATCATGGAGAGGTCAGTGTAAGTTTTGGAAATGGTTCTAAAGCCGGGCGTTATATTGATTTGGAAAGCTATAAATTAAGCTACCAAAGAATAGCACTTGAAGTTTTAGAAGTAAAAGCGACACATAACGGTACAGCTGTTTCCAATCCATGGAGCTCTTCTAAAATCCCTTCAGATATTGTACTGACTGCAGAAGTAGAAGAAGACCAACACACAGTACTGAGCAGTGGCTCGGCCATTCAATTGAAATGGGATGCCAATAGAAACCTCATTTCCTGGGGCTATGTCAATGGAGCAGAAGCCTACGATATAGAATGGGTATTTATAGATCAAAAAGACACCAAATACAGTACAATAACCACAAGGGCAGCTGCATTTGGCTATAAACAAGGCGTAAGAATTCAAACCCCGTTTAACTTCTATGAGTTAGACCCGATTTACCCCGAAGGAAAACTCTTTGTAAGAGTAAGAGCAGTAGGGGCTTTTGTGAAAAATACCGGGAATGATTATTCGCTACCTAAGATGGGAAACTGGTACAGTACCAATGTAGTTGGAGGCGGAGATTTTACCTTGTTCTTCAAAAATATTGTCACCCCATCCAATCACGATGTGCCGGCATTTGAAGCAGGAAAGAACTGGACATTTCAGAAGAGTTTTATCGAAGGAGGAAAACAAAAAGCAGTGGTGAGCTATTTTGATGGTTCACTCAGAAGTCGCCAGGTGAATACCAAACTAAGTACTGATCAAACCATACTAACCGGAGAATTTTATTATGATGCAGAAGGAAGGCAAGCTTTAAATGTTTTACCTGTACCCAATGTAGATGCATCAGATTTGAAGTACCATCCAAAATTCAATAAAGAATCAGATGGCAGTACCATTCAAGCCCAGGACTATGCAGGAAGTACCAACTTTAAACTCAGTACCTCCACAGGAGCAGGGAAATACTATTCCCCTTACAATGGTTATACAGGAGATGAAAAAGCTTTTATCCCGGATGCAGAAGGTTACCCTTTTGTGGTGACTCAATATCAGCGAGATGGCAGAAGCCGTACTTCAAAAGTGAGTGGTGCAGGAAAAGCCTTTAGAATGGGATCGGGAAAAGAAAGCACCATAGATTATCCAGATGTTCAGGACAGAGATTTGCGCAAGCTGTTTGGTAAAAATGCAGGAGAATGGGCACACTATCGCAAAATCATTAGTACTGATCCCAATGGACAATTAACCACCACGATTCAGGATTTATCAGGTAAAACCGTGGCCAGCTATCTGTCTGGTAAAAAGCCGGCTAACCTGTTACAATTGGACGGAATTACTCCCAAAACAGAACGCATCAATATTGGAACAACAGAAAATTATGTTCCGGTCAACAACAAGGTAAAAACCTCAGATGCCATTTTTGTAGAACAAGCCAATACCAATTACACTTTTGTCTTTAAATCCTTCACCGGATCCATCTTTCAGCATCAGTTCATGAGTACTACTTTTTGTGAGTACTGTGAATACGATGTCAGGTTATGGATAGAAGACCCGGATGGAAACAGGGTTGATGTGGAATTGTCGAACGGTAGCCCGGTAGATGAGTTTAAAGCAACATTGCCAAGTGTAGGACAAAACCTGGCCAGTCCGCTATCAGTTCAAAACAGTACCGATATTGTTGCTACTTGTAGTGGTTCCAGTGCTCCATATACAGTTAGTGATCTGGACGAGCTAAAAGTCACTTTCTATAAAAAGGGAACCTACCGTATTCACAGAGAAATTTCCATTAGTGATAAAGGAGTACAAGCTAAATGGAAAGCTCTTTTAGTAGCTAAAAAGACAGCATTAGAAGCCAAGTATCAGCAATTTTTAACCCAGGAAACCGATAGCCTGGATTTAAGTGGTTGTGAGAATTGGTGCGAACAAAACCCAGCAGAGTGTGAGAAAATAGCTAAAGGAGGAACCAGTTCCTTAATTTCCACAGGAGATGGAGAGAACGATGATTTGATCGATTATGCCTCAGCAACCTGTAATGCCTACTACAACCAAATGTTGAATGATGTCGCATTTGTCAACGGAACAGAAGGAAACGAGTTTAAAAGAAATGCTTTCTGGCAAAGAGTTACCAATGCATTGAATGCCAGTGGGAACAATGATATTCATGGATTTACAGTTACTCAGTTAAAAGACACCAATACCTGGAAAAATTCGGCACATGCCCATTTGCATGATGCATGGAAAGCAGAGCTGGTAAAAAGCCACAGAGAATATTGTTTGTATCAGGATTGTATTTCCAAAGACCAAAAGAAATGGCAGAACAAAAGATTGCAAATGCAATACATTACCGATTGGGATATGGCCAAAGACAGTGGATTACTTTACCCTGTCAGCAATACCATTCCATCGGGAATTACTTCTCCGACAGGTCCGGGATTATTGAGTGGATCATCAGCTTCCGGCTTTCCTTCACCCTATACCAATCAATTTTTAGATGGAGGATTATCCAGTGCAGAGAGAACCCGTATTGCTTTTTACATGCAAAATTTTGCCAAATCTCCGGCAGTACCCAGTTTAAATATTCTCGCTAATTCAGTGGTAACACTGTTTCAGTATTTGTCCCCGACCTATCAAAATGTTGTTGGAGGGCCAGTAGGTGCCGGAGGAATTTATGCCGGTTTAACAACTGTACAGGTTAAAAAACGACAGTGGGAGTACTTTTTAAGGTACTATACCGATATTCGAAAAAGAGTTCATTTCAAGGCAATAGTCGATAATTGCTCCACGATCAGTATTGATGAATTGAATGACCCTGATGAAGGATGTGTTTTTCCACCTACGCCTAAACACAATCCCAGTGCCACTTACTTTGTAGATTTAACCGATACCACAAGTAACCCTAGCCAATTCTTGAACAATCATACTGGTGGAGCCTTTGGTAATTTATATACACAAGCCGGAAATACTTTCCCTTCCAACTTCGGATGTTCAGAGCTGAAGGAAAATAGTGTAAAAAGATGGATGAGTGAACTGGCTCATTATTGTCCGGCACTAACTAACGCGCAACGAACAACCATTGAAGCAAGATTGAAAACCTACTTTGACAGTCAGTGTGGAAGTCAGAACAATCCAACCGGGGTAATTACAGGAATCATTGTGGAGAATCCAGGTACTTCCGGGCCAATCTACGATATTCAGCAAATTTTAAATAGTGCAGGATGTAGTACTGTACTTAAAGAGCTGGTAGAGCCTACCTGGAATGGAGCGTTATCTTCTTTGCAGCCCTGTGGAGGAGAGAACATCATGGTAGAACTCTATAAGACAATCCATAATCACAGGTTCAATGCTACCTCTGGTGCTCCGGGTGAAGTGATTGATTACTCGCTTGCGATTCCAGGTGTATCTCAGATTTATGATCATTTTGGAGGGTTTGCAGGGAACTATACTTCACCTGGTAATAATATTCCACAAGGGCCATCCTTAAAGTTTCATACTTATAGAAACTGGCTCTATATTGAGTGGGATCAATCCTGTAAAGATGGTAGTGGCAATTACTTGTTGAACAATTCCCAGTATTTTACGCATACATCTTCTGCACAAAATGCCAATTGCGGAAGTGTGAAAACAGGATGTATTGTTTGGGCATGGTATGACAGTACGGGGCAGTTTATTGAAGCTTACAATTCGGTGGGTGGTTTTAAGCCAAACTTCGAGATAAAAAAGATTGAATATTATCCTGATCTTCCCAGTACTTTTCCAAATACACCACCTACAAAACCCGTTATTAGCTCTCCGGGTGTTCAGATAACCAGGACATCGAATGGAGTCGATTTTATTTATAGAAAACTAAGGATTGTTTATGAGCATGTTTTTGCAAATGGAACAAAAGAAGAGCGCTATGCCTATGTCTTTGGAGATAAAAATTGTTTAAGTGGCGATTGTTATCCCAAAGAAGACCCTTGTGCTGCCGCTTTAAAAGCAGGTGCGGTTTCAGCAGCCCAATCCCGTTATATGGATTACCTGGCTGATTTACAGGAGAAATTTCTGGACAGCTATTACAGCAATTGTGCAAAACACTTAAAAGATAACCTTTACTATGATCAAACCATAGAAGATGGATATTATACCCTGTATTATTACGATCAGGCGGGGAATTTGGTGCAAACAGTTCCTCCCAAAGGAGTTGATGTATTGGATAATTCAGCTTTTGATAATACAGGAGCCTGGAACGGTACCTCACAGCCCAATCACAATTACACCACAAAGTACCGTTACAATGGACTTAACCAGGTGTTGGAGCAAAATACCCCTGATGCAGGCAAAACCCGTTTCTATTACAATGTCAAATCACAAATCAGGCTTTCTCAAAACAGCCAGCAGGCAGTGATGAAAAAGATTGTAGGAGGCGTTAATTACTATGCTTTCTCCTACAGTGAATACGATGTACTGGGTAGAGTAAAAGCAGCCGGACAATTGTGGGCAAGTTTGACCAAGGCAAATGTGGACTTTTTGATGTACAACCTCACTAAAAAGGAGCAAAAGGAACTACTTAAGAATGTAAAACTAACAAAGATTGGTGCAGATTACACCATTTCCGGTAATTACAGGTGGAGAGTCTATGGAAAAGAGCAAATGGTGCGTACTTACTATGGAGATGAAGAGACTTCAGCGCCAACTTGTCCTATTAGCAGAGACAATACCCGAAGCAGAGTAGTAGCCAGTACATTTAAACATGATTTGATACTAGCGACCCCACAGGTAAATGATTACGATGCCGCATCGCACTACAGCTATGATGTGCTGGGGAATGTGAAGACCCTGCTTCAGGAAAGTAAACTATTGGCTAAACATGGTTATTCTGCCAATCAGAACTTTAAACGCATTGATTATGAGTACGACTATATCAGCGGAAATGTCTTAAAAGTCGCTTATCAAAGAGGAGAACTCGATCAGTTTTTCCACAAGTACGAATACGATGAAGACAATAGAATCCGCGCTGCTTATACCAGTAAAGATGAAAGGATCTGGGATAAAGATGCCCAATACAAATACTATAAACACGGTCCTCTGCAAAGAGTAGAACTGGGAGAAGACAAAGTACAGGGACAAGACATGGCTTATACCCTTCAGGGATGGCTCAAAGGAACCAACTCAACTTTATTGGCTCCAGAGAAAGACATGGCTAAAGATGGAATTGATAAAAGCAATCATCTCCACAAGTGGACAGCTCGTGATGCATATGGGTATACACTAGGATATTATGCAGAAGATTACAAAGGCATTGACAATACACAAGGCTTTTTAGCCAAGGCCAATCCACTGTTTGTCAATCCTCAAAGAGCCTTGTACAATGGAAATATTGCATACATGACCACTGCCTTTATGGATTTGGAAGAAGGACTTTCCAAACCAGTAACGGCTTACGCCTTTAAGTACGACAGACTTAACCGTTTCAAATCCTCCATGGATTACAATGGAAAAGACCTGTACGGAAATGGGAATAATGATTGGACCAATGCAACACAAGCAGCACTCAATTATGTTCCTAAGGTAGTTTATGACCCCAATGGAAACATCAAAGAATTGGTACGCTATGCCGATAAAGGTGGAGTAGGAACCAAAATGGATGACTTTTCTTACAAGTACCTGGATGAAACAGGAGCTGACGCGAACAACAAATTAGGATATGTAACTGATGCAGTTGCCGATGGCGTGTTTACAGGAATTGATTTAGACAATCAAAGTGCCAACAACTACGCTTATGACAACATCGGAAATCTGATTAAAGATGATAAAGAAAGCATTCAGGAAATCCGTTGGACCGTATCGGGTAAGGTCAAAGAAATCATCAAGAAAAAAGATGTCAACAACTTAAAAGAAGACATAGAGTTTGTTTATGATGCTTCCGGTAACAGGATTGCCAAGATTGTAAAGCCCCATTTAGCTGCCAGTGCAGGAGACATTGCAAAAATGGATGGATGGATTACCACACATTATGTAAGAGATGCTTCTGGTAATGTCATGGCTACTTATACCGATAAATCGGGCATGTATGCAGAGGTAGAGAAATACCCATTTGTGGTGTTTAGAGTAGTAGGACATACAGGACATGCACATTTAACTACCAGTAACGGACAAACCATTGTCAATGCTCCAATTTCTGGTGCATCTACAGCAGAAGTAGCAGCTGCACAACTGGTAACGGCTATTGCAGCTGTGTCAGGTACTCCTTTTCAGGCAGTAGCTACCCATGATGTTGTACGGGTTTATTACAAAAACGGAGTTCCCTTTAGCAGCGCTGTAGCATTGGTGATCGGGCAAAACACTTTGCCTATTGAAATGATCACGGATAAAACCTTTAAAGCAGGAAGTAACGTACCGGGATCTACAACTAGTTATAAGCAATTAGTATTGAACGAGCATCACATTTATGGTAGTAGCCGATTGGGTATGAAAAGTAAAAAACAGCCCGTTGCTTCTACTTTCTTTCAGATCAATCAAGATCAGGGAGAGTACAACATAGAGGCGATAAATACCCAATATGAAGAGCCACTATATGCTTCTGCGACCAAAAACACCTTTGACAGAACAGTAGCGCAAAAACAATACGAGTTAGCCAATCATTTGGGTAATGTCAATGCAGTGATTTCAGATAAGAAACTTTTAAAGAGTGATGGTGGAAAGCGCTATGTTCAAAATACGGACTTTGGTTCATGGGGAGGCATGAAACACAATTGGGTAGGTAGTAATGCCCAGTTGATTCAGGAGAATGGTCGATTAAAAGTAAGCTCTACCCAGCAATGGGCGGGAGTAGAACAATTTATAGAAAGTACCAAAGGACGAGTTTATCGAATTAGCTTTGATCTGGATTTAGAAAATGTTTCTCAGACAACGGTTTATGTGCGTGATGTGTTATCAGGTGCGGGATACAACAGTACGATTACTTGTAACAGTTCAGGGCATTACGAGTTTTTGGTAGCCTCTTATTCTACCAGAACCGGTGTACGGGTAGAGAGAAGTGATGCCACCAATGCAACGGCTAAGAATTTCTACCTGGATAACTTTTTGGTAGAAGAACTGGAGATCACCAATGAGCAGGAAGAAGTAGGTTTGCCGGAAAGTAAGTGGGTTACTGCTCAGCAAACAGGTGTTTTTCAGGTGCAGAACGATCCGGGGTCATTTACCTGGTCTATCCAGAATCACTACGATAGAAAGCAGCGTCCGATGGAAACTGAGCCAGGAGCTTACTATGCGATTAAAGCCAAGGTAAGCTCTCCGACAAGTAGTCAGTTTTCTTTTTCTATCTGGGACAATGTCAATGCTACTGGGCGAAAATGGCAAAATGCCGGATATACCAGAGGAGAGTATTTAATGCCATTTAAAGCTTTGAGTAATCAGAACAGTTTGGTGATTTGGAACCTGACACCATCCTCCTCCTCTCCTTCTGTTTTAAGAAAGTTTAAGGTAGAAGGTATTCAGTTAATCAAGCTCAAACGCAAAGGAATAATAGTCGAAGAATCCTTTGATGATTTTGATGGCTGGGAGGAAGATACCTATGGAAAAGGAAAGCTATCCATAGAGGACAATCGCTTAAGAGTAGACATTAAAGATGTGACTTCAGTGGGACAATCTTGGAGAGCCATTCATAAACAGATTACAACCACACCAGGGAAATATTACAGAATTAAACTGGATGCAGATTTGGGAGGTTTAGCCGGTAATGCAGAAAACCATATGGTGATCTCTGCAGAAGATAAACACGGCCCTTTCCATACCGGAATAAAAGTGACAGCCGAAGGAGGCGCTATTTTTCAGGCAAGAGAAAAGTTCACGGATTTGTATATCGGAACAATTTTCTATCGCAACGATACCAGTATTGCTGAAACCAGAACTTTCTATATAGACAATGTAGAAATTGCTGAAATGGATAAGGTACCGGGGACGACTCAACTGATCGATAACACTGGGTGGACAATTACCAATGCAGCATCAAGCTTTACCCAACAGGCAGGTAGCTCGACCAAGCTGAATATTACAGCAGCGAATAACTGGCATGGAGTTCAAAAGAATATCAGTGGCTTTTTAACCAAGGGAAAGTACTATACCGTAGAACCTGTTATCACCAAACAAATAGCAGGTAAGCGCATAGGGAGTTATCTAGATGAAGGATCAGCCTTTCCAAAGCATTACAAAAACTTTCACTCCAATGCAGATCAAAGTCTACCGGTAGCTTTTTACAGTCATGATGGAGAAGGTTATTTGAAATTCTTCGGAAGAGAAGTTGGGCAGCAGGTAGTATTCTCGGTAGATCATATCCAGTTAAAAGAACTTAGAAAGGGTAAAGTGATCAGTCGATCAGACTTTGATAAGGATTATTACAGTGATCATATTGTAGAGTATTATCGTCCGGGGCGTGTTCTGTTAAGAAAGGGAGCCAATGTACAATTGAGTAACGAAAATGGAAAGCTCAAGGTCAATGTAGATACCAACTGGCATGGAGTAGAAAGAAGAATCCATACTATACCAGGGAAATACTATAAACTAAAGTACGATGTAGACTTTAACTTACCTTCAGGAGCCAGGTTTGTCAATACTATCTGGGATGATTTTGGGCCTGTTCACATGGTGACTCAAATTGATGGTACCAAAGAAGTACTGTTTAGAGCAAGGAAGACCATTACTACCTTTAATCTGGAGATTATTGATTTTCCTTCTGGGGTGAACTGGATAGACTTCCTGCTCGATAATGTGAAGATTACCGAGATGATGTTAGTACCTGACAGCAGACAGAACATTACCTCTACCGGCTGGACAGGTTATTCGGGAGGTTCGGTATCACCACATTTTGGAGGAGTAAAAGTCAATGTGCCAGCTCGGGCGAAAGGGGCACAGAAAGACATTACCAATTTGGTGAGTGCAGGGCATTACTATGTCATCAATGCAGACTTTAACACTACTTTCAATGGTAAGCGAATTGGAGTAGATATTCTCTATGCTGATGGTAGTCGTTATGATCAGCATTTTGAGCATACCCTTTTACACCAGGGAGCAGCTTTTAAAGCAGATACCGGAACAATGA
>JAADKT020521881.1:0-12557 GCA_011763395.2 Chrysaora chesapeakei
ATTTTTCTATACAAACCCTTATACCAAAACGAGGGGAAATGGAAAATCGTTCGAGATAGCGAATGTTCGAGATAGCACGCAGTCGAGATAGCGGATGTCAACTGTGTCTTGAATTAAAAGACGCGGGAGAGAGTATATGAAGCTATACGCTTTACATTTTCAAGAGCAATTCGGGACAAAACTAGCTAAGGAGTATGTTCCACATGATGCAACACCATACCACATAATGCAACACCACAGTGCAATACCAATACTGGTATGCTTTTCAGAGGGGACAGTGCCAGAGAAAAAGACTGGGGGTCTTACTTTATGAATGCCAAAGGGGGCGGGTAACAAAAAATCTTACAGGAAAATTACTTGGGTCTGCTCCATAAGTGATCTCATTTCATGTGGCAATAGCTCCGATGGTCCTTCAAAGACCGATAGAGGATTATACGGGATACTCCGTAGTGCTAAACTGTGAAATGAAATACCTTTTCACATCAGAAAGAGCCCAACAGTTCTTGCATTCAAAAGGAAACTGAAGGACTTCTTGATACACACTAGCATAATCCGAAAGCACGATCCCTGCGAAGAGCAGCGCTTAAAATTTGAAGTTAATTAAGTTAATTTAGTAAGTTATCAAATTATGAAGTATTTCTAATTGACTATGTTTTTCCAGATGAACGACAGTTACCTATGTGAGGGGGGCTTTGGGGGGTATTAAAACCCGAAAACCCGAAGGAAACTTGGGACAAACCCGAAAACCCAGATGACCTTAGTTTTAACACATGTTTTGAGAATTTTACACATTGATATCCTTGTGAGGTTTAAAACCCGAAAATCCGCACATTTTGCCACAATACCCGAAACCCGAGCTAGAAAAAAGGCAAAACCCGTTGCTCGTTAAATATACTCGACCCAAAAACCCACACAATTTGTTTGGAAAAACCCGAAAACCCGAGGGCAAAATCTACCAAAACCGCAACCCGTGAAATCCCAAAGCCCCCCTCCTATGTATGCAATGCTGATAGGGATTTGTGGATAAATGAATGAAAATGAAATGAACGAGTAAAGGAATCCTCTCCCTCCACGTTCAACAACCTGTGTTACAGTTGCTATAAGGACAGGAAGTGAAATTCATACGTTCTCTTTTAGGGATAACTGGTCTTTTCTGCCTCACATGAATGCAAAGCGAGAAGGCCTCGTTTCAGTCTCACTAGATGGTGCAATCTACTCAATTGGCGGTGACAATGGTGTTTCGATTCTGAATACTGTAGAAAAATTTGACCCGCGCACTGGAAAATGGTATTTCTCAACATCAATGGGCTACAGACGAAGATATTTCGGCGGAACGGTATCAAATGGGAAAATATACGTAGCGGGAGGTAGTGACTACGACGAGGACTTGAATTCTATCGAGTGTTTTGATCCACGCGCAAACAGATGGCAATTTTTGCCGTCGATGACAAATCGGCGTGAAAGTGTTGCCGTTGCAGCGGTTGCGGATAAAATTCTCGCCATCGGCGGTGCTTGTGTAAATAGAGAGACAAATACTGTAGAAATTTATGATCCATTATTAAATAAATGGGATATGTTTACTGCACTGCTACATGCTAAAGAAGGTATGGGTGTTGTGGTGCTATAATGATACCTATGCTACCTATTTTAGTCATTTGTATTGCCATGGTATTTGTTAAGGCATGGGTGTATGGTATCGGTATTGGTATAGGTATCGGAATTGATATAGGTATCGGCATTGGAATCGATATCAGCATTTATATGTGGTACCGGTATAAGTATAGGTTTTAGTATAGGTATTGATATAGGTATTGGTACAGGTATCGGTATCGGTTTCAGGTTGGTATGAAATGTATCGGAATTGATGTAGGCATCGCTATTGGTATAATATCAGTATGTGGTACCTGTATCAGTATAGGTATTAGTATAGGTATCGGTTAAGTTATTGGTACAGGTATCGGTATTGTTATCGGGTTATTGCATCGGTATCGATACTGTTATCGGTATTAGTATTCACTTAAGTATTAGTATTGGTAAAGATATGTATCGGTATTGGTGTAGGTATCGGTATGGATATAATATCGGCATTTTCATGTGGGATCGGTATTGGTGGTGGTCGCTCGTGTTTGTTTTGGTATATGTATCGGTATTGCCTATCAGTCAATACGGCATGATCCATGCTCACCAAATATCACAGGTAGATAAGTCTTACATTAAAATTTATAATTTTATAAAAGTTAATAAGATATCTATTTCCTTAATTTCCAATTAATATTTAGTAAAATTGTAGAATGATAGAATTGGAGAATTTACAGCAAATTCTTAGATGAATATAGTTTTAAGTTATTAGTAAGAATTCTAGGTAATTATTCAATCGATAATTTATGTAATTTATTTTGAATTAGTATAGAATAAGTAGAGCAGATATCCATAGGCCGTTTTGTAAATATTTTGCAGATTAACGTACTCAGAGAGCATAATTAGAATACAGATGTTCGCTTGTTTGATAGATATATCAAAAACATTAATCAAATCCAAGGACTTGTCGATTTCTGGAGTTAATTTAAGCTGCTTACACAGGGACAGGAAAAAGTGAGAGAAATATGAAGAACTGAGAAACGCATTGGGTGCCAGAAGCTGGTCTGCATTTAGCTGTAGCTGGTTGAACGCATTCGTAAGAAGAGCGCGCAGAACGTAAGGCCATGGAAAAGACCAAACATTGTTTGGCAAAAATTTGCTTGTCAAGGAAAATGTATTACCATTTGGCCACGTCGCAAAACAATGCTCTTCAAACAACTTTGCTTGTGTCCAGGGGCGCCGGAAGCACGGAGGCGATTGCCCCTTTTGCCCTTATAAAAATTGTGAAATTCTTTGATTTTTCTATTGTTTTGCCCTGATTTTTTGTTGCTTCAGCCCCCGCTGCCTAGTTCCCCGATGCCGTTCTTCCGGCGCCTCTGCTTGCGTCAAGCGAAAAATGTTTTTTAACTTTTTCAAAACACCGCACAACGCAACTAATCTGCCTACACTCTCTTTTTTTATAAGAAACCCGTTTATAAGAAACTCAGTACTGCGATCAATATTGTTCAGCACTCGACCAAAAATGGTAAGAAACTCGCAGGTCTCAAGAATCTTTAGAATTAGAAATAAAGCATCGAAAAACAAACTTCTGTTGCACCATAAGTGTCTATTTTTACATTAAAAAAAAGGCTGATGTAAACGTGAATTGTATTGCTTCTTCTATTTGTAGAATTTAAGAGTCAATAACCTGTTTTGGCACTTAAAAATTTTGATTCTAAGAAACTGCTAAGAAACTTTCAGCACCAAATTTATCCCAAAACTAAGAAACTTTGAGTACTGACCAAAAAATCTTAGTTTCTTATAAAAAAAAGTGTATTTATGATTGTCAAGCAATGTTCTGTGTCGTGGCCAAAGGTTCGAAAATTTCTTTATAAGCAAATTCCAAATGTTTGACAAGAAATGTTTGATCGTTTGGCCAGGGCCTAAGCTAGTGAAAGGTTCCCTTTCTTTCTTACCATAAAGGAAGAATGAAGGCAAATCTCGTCAGTGATTCGGCGACCACTTATCACATAGCATCATTTCCAAAGATTACACGTTTTTTTATAAGAACACTGAAATTGAAGAAAGCCATGCAACGTTCTTAATTTTTCCGATTTGAAGGCTAAAAATGTTCTTAAAATGTTCGTAATTTTCTTGATAGTTGCTACGAAAAGGAACGCACATGTAAAAATTTCACATATGGCCACAATGATTGATAGTTCACCTGTTTTCTAAAGTGAAGAACAGGACAGCGCCACAAGAAAGTAAATTCTAATTTTTTTCTAGCTTCACAAAGCCTTGTAATGTTCTTAGCATGTTATTAACTTTTCAGCCTCTGAAGCCTTATGTTCTTATATACTTTGTTCTTATAAAAAAACGTGTAATATTAAGGCAACAATTTCACAAAGGAAAAAAATAGAAAGATCTCACCACAAAAACGACAATATCTTGTTGAACATCATTAGTCAAAAACACTCCAGGAAAAATTTTGTAATTTTTTTCAATTACAGTTCTTGTAGTTTGTAATATTGATTGTTCTAGATTCAATTTGCCACATTAGCTCCATCATTAGATGCCCTAGGATGTAGAAAATTTATTAGCTGAGGGAACGGATGAAAAAATACAATAAACAAAATATATGAAGACTTACACAAGATAGACGAAGCAAATCCCTGGGGGTGGGGGCGATAAAATTTTGCACGGGTATGTGCCGCCAATATGGGTGGGTTCTTGGCCCTAAAATTCTCTAAACACAAGTACTGTATGATTTAAAACAAAACCCCATATAACATGGTGGAAAATGAAAGAAAACTAAAAAACTTAACATTATTCAAGTCAGAACAGTGTATGGACTCGAAAAATGAAATTAAATTCTCTTAGTACATAATCATCACAATCAACCAATAATATTACAGTCTTATTACCCTGACATTCCGCTTGTTATTAACCGTAATATAACGCCTGTGTGTACAGTGTAAGCCGGTGACTCAGTTAAATCTCGCCGGCATATCTCCGTCAGTCCATAGGTCATGTATTCCCCCGGCAGGAAGTAAATATACCCTTAAAATATTATGCATTGATAAACACAATCAGAGGCAATTCACGTCAATAATCTCTTTTCAAGAAAACTAATGGCATGGTAAGGTCCTGGCCAAACGACCAAACAATGGCGGCAATGTTTGGCAGTTTTCCACGCCGTAACACGCTGTTTGACAGGCAGGATTTGCCAAACAATAATTCTGAAAAACTTCGAAAACATTTCCTGCTCGCTAGAAGCCAATAATGTTTGGCGAATAATTTTTGCATGTTTGGCAACGGTCCACTATCATTCAACTAGCGTTTAATGGAATACATAAACATAGTGCTGTTGTATTCTGGTCTAATGCATCCAGCTCATGCTCAGGAGCTTAGTGAGGTCGGAGTTCGAGCCCCAGCTACACTAACGTCACAGCAAAGTTGAGGTCTCCCAAGTTCTTCTACTTATGAAATCATAGTAACTGGCGCTAAATACACCATTTCACCATCACCGGCAGAAGGGTTGATTTGCTTATATTTGACCAACAATATTCAATCGTTTGGCCAAGGACAAAAGCAGCAGAACATAATGTACGACGTATGTGCATTTTTGCATGAATAAACCTTTTCTTTGAATAGTCTTTGAGCAGTACAAAATTTTAAAATTGCAAGAAATAGCGGGAGCATTTTTGGACCTACTTCAAAGCTTTTCTCGCCTGACATTCCACGGAGTATAAATGTCAGATTTACTAAGGCAAAATCTTTACTAGACGCGGATCAAAATGCACCAATCAGAAAGTGAAGCCAAATTAGCATTGTGATTAAACCCCAATCAGCGGGAAGACCAATGAAATTAACTGAAGAGTCCAAGTGAGAAACGAACTCTTTTTGTCTACACAGAACTGGTCTTTTGGCTATGATGTGGACAGATTCCAAAACTCCTAAGTGAAGTAAAGATCTGTTTCTGACGTTAAGCATGTGCAAAAATGTTTCTGCTGTTTTGAAACCTTTTCTTTCTAACTTCATGGAGCTCTGGGAAACAATAACGAAAAGACAGAAAAGAGAAAAAATATATTTCACCTCAGCATGTTCTGTACCCAGACTTGTCCTGTCGTAAAGCAGTTCTGGAAAATTTCAATTGCCATTGTCAGATATCTACGGCTCACTTCCATAATAACAGGGGTATACAGAACAATGAGATCCCATAAGTCATTTAAATATCTGCGAAGGCAATTCACTGCACAGCTGGCATGCATCATGGCACTGTCGAAGAAGGGAGGATATAGCTGATAGATCCATTGAATGGTTGCACTAAGCGATTTGGAGACGTTGTCAATTAGAATTGGTGCGTTATCAGATATGAATGTAACTGCATTATTCACGTAGTAGTGGACGGTTGGGAAAATATAATTCCAGAGGTACTTTGCATTTTCGGTGACTTTCGCCACATATCCAGGAAGATATTCGTCGATCTGTAAAAGAATCGTAAACTTCAACTCTGAGAGCCTATACGAGTAATTTTAGCAGTGTTTAACAAAGGATTGATGATGAATTTCAGTGACTCTCGTAAGCGAAGCGAGAAGGCATGTAAAACATTTGCTTGAAAAGGAAATTTCGGATGTTTCATTCTTCACTCGTATGGCCAGAGCCTAAGACCCCATTTAGACGAGAGAAACCAGATCGGCTCTGGTCCGATCCTGGGCCAATTCTGGTTCTTTTGCAATGCGTTTACACGAGAATTACTGGAATATTTGACTACCGTATTTTTTGAGTTGACGCAATGGCTAACACGTTTCTTGCTACAAAACTGAAATTTCTTCCTTTTATCACAGAAGCATCTTGTGAAGGATTAAAGCAAAAGTTGAAAAATGATGTGTTCTTGTAGGGTTTATTCATTCCCTTTTTGTCAAGTTTCCTATCCGTACCAGTTTGGACCCGATCCAAGCAGGGCTTCTTTTAAGGGGATAAAACTAGGGGGGGGGGCAAAAAATTTAAGGGCACTTATTGTTCTTTCGTTCTATTGTTTTATCTTCAGCGCTTTCTTTCACAAGTCTTGGCAAGTTCATTCTTCTCTTAGTTTTTTTGTCAGGAATTCATGCACAACCAGCCGTGCTGGAGAAATAACAAGGGGACATCTCTAATTCGATTGAGAATTCATACCGTACAAGTCACGATGATCCTAAAAGTGGCTGTAAATGCACCGAAGGCGTACAGGGCCCTAGTTCCTAATTAGGGGGTCTGGGGGCATGCTCCCCCAGAAAATGTTTCAAATCATAACCTCGAGATTGGCCTAGATTGGCTTTTCTTGGTAGTTTTCTTTTGAGAGGACATTGTAATACTTTACGAAACTAGGTGGACAATGATAGGGACTAGGGGGCATTTGCCCCCCTAGTTACTTTGTTAAAAGAGGCCCTGATCAACAGCGTTTACACGGGATCCAAACAGAGCCAGAGTAGAGCTGGCTCTACTTCAGAACAGACGGAGATACCGAACTGGATCTAAAGGCAGAAAAGGTACGGATCCAAGAGATCCCGTGTAAACGGAAGGCGTTTTTGTGAGCCAAAACTGGCCCTGAATCGGACGAGAGCCGATCCAGTTTCTCTCGTGTAAAAGGGGTCTAAGACACTTTATCAAAACTTGGACAGTTAAATAAAATAATATTTAACTGTCCAATAATATCTACCATTCAACTTGGTCTCACTGAGTACACAGTACATCACTATTATGGTCATCATGCAGATGTAAACAATAACAATTTGAATTAAATATTTGAAAGAGTAGGATTTGCAACATAGGAATTAAAAATTACCTTAATAAAGATCTTTTCCGTGGTCCTGCTAATAACTTCTATAGCCGGCTTGCTAAATTCGAAAATTGAATTCGAAATTCTAGCTGTGTGGTTCCAAGCAGCTTCCATAGTTGGCTCCAAATATGCATGAACTTGGGCGTAGTAGGGATGTATATTTTCTTTCGACCAACTAGAATTAAAAAGAGATAATATAAAAAGGTAAGAAATTTTATTTAGAAATAAGAAGCATATGAGGACTTATAGTAAAAATTTCATGGGTAGGGTTTTTAGTAGACTTACCCTAAGTTTAAATCTTTCTGCATCCGAACACAAAATCATGCCAGAAATATGATGGAGCTGCGGAGGAGACAGTGAGAAAAGCGAACGGAGAATCTCAGTTCACTTTTCTCACTGTCTCCTCCACAGCGATGGCACGTTTCCCTTATGAGCTGGTGTTCAGACGAAGAAAGATTTAGACTTAGGAGTAGGTTTTTAGTTGTCTTTATACCCAGGAAGTTTAGGAGTGGCAGAACATTGTGAAGTAAAGATCTGGGCATTTCAAGCACAACTGATCAATATTTAGGCAAAGCTGAATTTAAGTCAAAAACAGGAGCAAAGCGTCGATGTTTATCGGTATTACTCACAAATCAAATATACTATTCAGGCCTAAATTATGTGCAAGTCAAAGACAATTCATAAATATTAAGTTAACTTCAAACAAAGTAATTTATTATTCTTACCGCCCTGCTGCCCCCACTCCTTTCTCTAATTGAATGAATGCAAGACTTGCATGATCATCGATGCCCAGTCTAGTGGCAACAGACTGCGTTGTGCTTCCTTCAAAAAACGCAAGCAATAAAGAGTTTTAGACGATGATTCTTTTAACTAGCAGTGTCAGATTTACAGTTAAATTACAGTTAAGACCTAGAAACAAACACAAATACGAAATTGCAAAAAGTAGTCCAAAGCTCGTCAATCAGGACCACTGTTTTTATACGAATGTTGGCTGAAATGTTGGCTACTATTAGCTACCCCTGCATCAGCAGCAGACAACATGCATAATGCAGTTGGCTGCGAGGGACAGCTCACTCCTTGAAAATCTCGTACACCTTTGCTGGAAGTCCTATTGTTTTCTCGGAAATCCCTTGAAAGTCCTTTTGTTTTAATGGAAATCTCGTTCGCCTTTTTGCAGAGCGAAATGCCCCTCGGTTGGGTGTAACCATGGCAAAGTTGGTTGTGACGAGACTTAATAAAGATGAAAAACATTATGTACCTTGATAACCACTGGATCGATAAACATCAAATACAGTAAGCGTCAGGAGACCAATGGAAAAATACTTCAATAGAGTGAACATTGTGAATTTCCTCTCCGATACAATTGGTGCTTGTCTTTGAAATTGCTAAAAAGAGAAAAAAAATAAAAAAGTAATTTTTAATATAAGATATTTTTGCCCCACGCCACTATTAGTACGCCATGCCGCGATTTTGAACTAATGTAAGTCTCTAAAATTATTGCAGATGTTTTGAACGCTTTTTAGTTAAGATATATAGCAAAAACTAACTTTCAACTAAATAGCCACTTGCAACACTTTGACGTAATAGCCACTTGCTCACTTGCCATATTACATAACCTAAGCGAGCTTTATTGGGAAATTTTCAAGCAAAAATTTTGATGAAGGGTAATGCCAGAAATGCGTAAAATTGTCCCTTTCTTCATGGTACTGAATCTTTTTCAACAAATTGCCCTTTTTAACTTATTCTAATAAGTACCACACGCTAAACTCATATTTATTAGAAATCTTTTTAGCCTTCTAATTACAGCAGGTATTGTTATACTGTGAATAAACTACAGCAGTTTCCACTAGATATCATATATTTTGATTTGTTCTTGAATTTAGGCCGGTCAGAATAGTCGTCAATCATTAGCAACAAAAACACATACTAATCACGTTCCTGAGCGCATCAAGCCGAATGCGCGATGTGAATTACATATCCTCCCCAAATCACCATAGCAGCATTCTGCTTACATTTTCTTCCACCCTTTGGGCTCCCTAGACGATTCTATCAAATTATGATATTGCTTGCACAAAGTACTCTATTGACAATCTGAATTTTAACGTGAAAGCACGAAAAAGAACACAGCAACATACGTTCCTTTACTTTACTTCAGAAATAGAAACTATTCTACCAGAAATTGATTAATACGCACCTGGCAAACCTGGTAGCATTCTGCAAATCCAATCTGCAAAAAAAACATGAAAATGAGGAATTCAGACCTTTTATCATATTTGACGTTTGATTTAGAGATATTACTGCTGCTACGGCAGTTTTGCCTAGTGGTTAAGGCACTGGGTTTCGTATCGATGCGTGATAACATGTGCATGAGTTCGAATCCCACTAAGGCCTGAATCATGAAATGCAAGCCGACAGTCAGCTGTCCATCCTTCTGAGGTCGGTGAATTAGTATCCAGATTTTGGGGTAGTAACTGCCAGTTTCCTCAAATAGCAGCAATGCTAAATGACACTTGATTAAAATCATTATTATTATTATCATTATAAGCTACTACGGCTATATTGCAGTTTGCCATTCAAAAAAGGTTTTCAATTACTAAGAAAACTTTAGCGGTAAGTGAAAATGTGTTTGGTTGGAAAATCTATTGCGAATTCTATAAGTAAAAATGGTATTTTCCCGTAGCCTTTACGGCCACAGTATATGGAAACCAGGCTTGACGAAATAAAGCGCACAAGAGATCCCATCATTAGGTGGACTTTATAAGGCCGCATGTAGGTTGTGTCGAATTCAATTTGTTTAATACGGCATAAAAGCCACGTACAGTAAGAGTGGCGTTGACTTTATATGTAGTTAGTGTTGCGTCAAACTTAATTCAAAATGGATCTTTTGTTTTCTAATGAAAAAGAGGCTCTAAAGGCGCGAATTTTAAATTCGAACTGGCTGCAGTAAATGTAGTAAATCGATTTGATTAAATTCGACAAAAATGCGACCATATAAAGCAGTGCTGCATTTATGTCAAACTTGTGACTTAAATTCGGCAAATCTTGGTGCACTTAATTCAAAGTGCAGTTATTAATGAAATTGCCACTTTATATGGGTGAATTATGTCGAACTTAATTCAAATCTTGTTCGCAATAGATTCAACACAACGTATACAGGGTTTGAAGGATGGAGTTTCTCACCTTGCTTCCATGCCCCTTCCTTTTGATCTCCTGCAGCTGAGCAAAGAATTCTTCGGCTTTGTTTCGAATGAAAGTTTTGTCTTTGTATTTCTTGTAACTATAAATCTAAAACAAGAAAGATGTAAGGAACATGTTGAAGGATGAAAAGATTGGTCCCTCAAGCACAAAGCAAACAAAACTGAGGCTAAACTAGGAGACATGTGAAGCACGACACTGTATTCGGCGTGTCTCCCGGGGTGCCCCCCCTCCCGAGTTATTTGCACGTCGCAAAGACAGGAAATGTTTCTGTTGTCTCCCAGGAACATTTGCGTGTCTCTTGCTACAAATTTTGTCGTGCGCTACAAAGTTTCCGAGGTGGCTAAACTGGGCGACACCAAGGGGACATCAATGTCTCCTAGTTTAGCCAGGCCTAAACTCTATAAGAACTTTCTATAAGAAGTTTCTTAACTGCGTGATCAATAGAAGATTGTAAATGCAAGCCGAAACTACTTGCTTGCAATGACACGACTATAACCTGAAATGTTTAGGACACAAATGGGATTGGTTAAAAATAAGATTTGGAGGATTTAACAAAATTTAAAAATTTGAGGATTTATCGTGAAGGTGAAGTGATACATCCATACCCTCAGCGGTAATAATCAAATCATTTTCAATTGTGGAGTAGTGACAACAGAATCTTGAAATAAGAATGATTGCGAGATTTCCATTTGTTATGGTTTCTGTAGTGCAGATGAGAACTTTTCGGTCTTCTCTGCGGAGGACAGTCAACTATGGTTCGTTCTCTGATCAACCAACCTGGCTCTCCCCCGCAGAGGTAAGACATAATCCTTAGCACTGTTTTGAAATAGAATGAAACATGCAAATCTAGTTATACACAAGAGAATAAGCTTAATCTTAGCTTTTACCTCTTTATGAACTTCATTAAAGTGACGATATATATAGCACCATAGAACACTACAAAGCAAATCAAAAATTAGATTTATTCAAAATGAATAGGGCCTGTTTATATGGACAAAATCATCCCACCTTCCAGCCCGTCAGCTGGGCAGTGAGACGAAATTTTCAAGAGTTTACATGTAGAATTCCATCCCACCTTCCAGCCACTTGTCTCATATTTCCGCTTTTGTTTAATTTTCTCAGACAATAGGATTATGTCTGGCGCTTGCGCATAATGAGCGATTTCATCCCACCGTTCAGCTTTCATCCCACCTTCCAGCGTTTATATGAGAAAATTTCATCCCACCCAGGTGAGATCCCACCCCTCAACGAGTGAGATCTCACCTGACCAGGATGAAACTTTTTCCATATAAACAGAAGATGAAAATCGCAAAGGTTTGTATTGGAAGGTGAGATCTCACCTCTCAGCTACAGGGCTGGAAGGTGGGATGATTTTCCCCATGTAAACAGGCCCTTAGAATGATGAAAAATTTAGCTCTTCTATTGGCTGCAGACTGCAATCACAAAATTTAACGAAATAAAGAAGGCAAGACGGCAGAGAAGAAAAACAACTTTTTATTAAGCAATTGCCAGAAAATATCTCGTACTGTCATACAGAACTTCTTCCAGTTAAAGAGTTTCAAAAAACAATGTCACCGTACCTGGAGGGGTTAAGAAGTTTTTCAAGATTCTTTAACCAGAAGCCAAAACAATTTGGATCATTGGCCAAGCAGAAGATCAGCAAATGCAGAATCTAAGGAAGAATTAAATAATTCATAATATTGCTTCAATCGAGATAGCTATATTGAAAAATACAATTACACAAACCTATAAAGTTCAAGTTAAAAACAAGTAAATTGTAATTCAAACGATTTGAGAAGGTATTGTCGATTTAAGTGCAGCATCTATCCAAAAAGCTAAGGAAAATGAGTGATAGGTACAAAATGAGTGGGTTTTTCTAAAGGGTATTCCATTCATCCCTTGAACTTTATCTTCCATGGGGTCTTGGGTTCATTCGATTTATTCCTATGCATTGCCGACGGGGATAGTACCAACAGTCTCACTT
>JAADKT020521992.1:0-12557 GCA_011763395.2 Chrysaora chesapeakei
AAATTCTGATTCAGATTTCATCATTTTGATTTCTCCAATAAACATCACGTGTCGACGAAACTTGTTTTCTATCTGTTTTCCCAAACGGAGTCCTTGCTGTTTGAGTCATGACATTCTCCTAGCTAGCATTAATTCCAATTTAATTTTCCCTTTTGCATTTAGATTTCAACAAGTAAAAGCAAAATGAGTTCGACGTTAGCAAATGTTTTAAAATTACTTCGCACGACCGCGTGTTTATCAGCGAGGCCGTTCTCAACAAGCGCAAAAGCAAACTGGAATGACAGAGGATTCCATTATGGTTCTATTACTTCAAGTTATGGCAACGGGCTCTCTTGGGACGTGCAACGCTTTCTCGAAGAGGTATTATTGCTCACTTTTTCTTTTGTCTGTAATTATGCATGTATGACATGCATGTGAAATGTTCGTTCTCGCGGAATAAGCGGAAATTCCTCGAAACTAATGAAAATTGTCACTTTTTGAAGTCGCTTCATTTAAAGTAGGTTATACAAGGGTAGGGTCTACTGTAGACAAGCACATAATACACATGTAGGAACGAGATGAATTCCTGTGGTCCCTTTCCAACGGTTACCCGTTCAACAACCGCGGTCAGGATTGAAGCCCCGTTTAAGTCCGTTTAAAGAGTGTTTGTTTTGCAGATTGGAACTGATGGAAAAGAAGCGAGATATTGGTTGAAGGTCTTTCGTCACAGAGATGCTAATCCTGGCCAACCCTTTGCAGTCCTTCAAGTCTGCAGTAGTGTTTTCAAGAGACCCCATATGGTAAGTGTTCTGAACTATTTTGGCTAGCATGCAATCCGCCCAATCCGCGCGGTAATTTGCATTCTACTGAACATGCTAAACGTTTATGATATACATTGTTGTCATCAATCAATTTATATAGAATGAAGAATATTCGGTCAAAAATAAGAGAGGGTTGGATTAAGCAGAGAGCGACAAAAACGATAAAAAAGCCCGCATTTGCATCCACGCAAATATTTTTCGGAGCCCTTTTTGCACCAGTTTATAAGCAACGAAGGGGTTGAAAAATCTCAGACATTAATAGTTGGGTGTAGATTATTATTTGAGAGGCGATGGCAAATGCAATGATTCTGATTATCTTTTTCAGCTGAATAAACTTGGCTCAAGTTTGGCATTCCTGCAGCGAAATGGACTAAGTTGCATCTTGATCCATGGGGCACATAATGGAGATTTTGATAGTGAAATTTTATCAGAGCAAACAATGCAACTCTGTGATGTTCTAGAAAGTCAAGGAGCGAAGACAAGACCTTTGATTAATTGCAGCGGAATCTTAAAAGCTGACAGGTAAGGGGACATGGGGACATTGTAAATACCGTACGTTGAAAGCCTATACATAACCCTTAACTTTCGACACTGATAACAATACGTTAAGAATACAATAAGTACAGGAACGTAATGAATGTCTAACTGAACGTAAAATGGTGTATTTAGCGTCAGAAATATTGAGATCTCGACCCTGGCTGTGACGCCATCGTGGCTTGGGGTCGAACCCTGACTCCACTGAGTTTCTAATAGCACGAGCTAGCTGGATTATACCACGACACCAGGATGAGAAAGTGTCACTCGAGGTGCCAAATTCTGTTGTTAAAGGACTTTGGAATATTACTCTTGATCGTAAACGCCGTGACCACTTCTTTCAAAATATCTGCGATTCTTGAAATATTTCACAAGATCTTCCACTTCCATTTTCTTTGTTCTCTTTTTAGCGTCAACGATGATAAACTATTAGAAATCAATACTGATCCGCTGGTTTGGTGTCTCGGGTAAGTCTCACTGATTTCCATTTAAACTAACGTCATCTTAATGGTAAATCAGCCCGGTCAATGTCGGCGCAGTAATTGTGAGGATGTCCAGAGATGTGGAGGGATTTTGGCAGTAATGTAGAGGGCTATCTTCAGTTATGTGGAGGGCTACCGTCAGCAATGTGGAGGATGCGGAGGGCTATCACTTGTAAAAAGAGGGGCTATCTTGCAGTGATATTGAAGATGTTCAGTGAAGCGGAGGGCTTTCTTGCTGTTAGTTGATGGTTGCGGAGTAATGTGGAAGGCTACAGTATCTTGAAGTAATGTGAAGGGTTATGCTTTCTTTCAGCGCAATCATCAGAAATGTGAAGGATGCGGAGTAATGTAATGTAGGGCTATCGTCAGCAATGACGAGGGCTTTCTTGCAGTAACGTGGAGGATGTTCAGTAATGTGGAGAGCTATCGTGCAGAAATTTCACCAAAAGGCTCTTACGATCTGATATCACTATAACAAATCGTGTTCTATAATAACCAATCCGGTATGTAAGCAAGGGTTTAAGAATTGGTTTTAAGATCTAGATGTTGTTTTTATAGATCTGGATATATTCCAATTTTATCATCACTTGCACAAACGAAGAATGGAAGAATTGTGCACGTGTGTCCTATAAAGGCAACTGACAAACTGTCAGCTCATTTCCAACCATTAAAAGTCATGTATCTGAATAGCAGAGGCGGATTGGTTAATGAACATGGGAGGGTAAGCGAGCTAGAGATTGTTCTTATATAAGCTCTAAATTCCTCCACTACATTAAAGTGCAGTATTTTGTTATTTCTTTCCCATAGTAATAGCTCCAAGAATGCAGCTTTATTTTTCAAGGAAAAGGTTAACGTGAAAGCGCTGACAGAACTAGAAAAACCTGTTTGTGCTAAAATCTGTACGCTGCAAACAAACTTTGTTGTTGAACTGAAGATATTGTGGCGTAGTGGCCTAATCCAGCTGTCTCGTGGTGTTAGAAGTTCAGTGAGATCAGGGTTCGAGCCCCAGCTGCAGTAGCGTCACAGCCAGGGTCGAAGTCCCGATTAGTTAACCTACTGCCGAGATCCTAGCAACTGGCGTCAAATACACCATTTCACCTTCACCTTCACCTTAGAATCCCCCACTGCTACATGCCATGTTCAAATTCAGTGCAGATCTGCACCTGACAGCCTTAAGAGTTTATGATATGTATCGGTGTTAAGACATCTTAGATTAAAACTCTCATAGTTAATTTAAGTTTATTGCATATTACGTTTCTTCTAGGTCATCGAGCAGCTTAACATGCCGGTAGATTATTTCTCTGTTTCAAAGAAACCATGGTGCTGTGATAAAACATACAATAGGGTAAGCATAAATGACTGTCCAGATTTCTTTAATAAGCCCTTACTCGCTATTCAGCCCCTCCTCCATTGAAGGGAAGGTTTGAAAAACGCCCTCTTCCTATAACACCCTCCTCCCTTTGATAGTACCTGAAATCCCTTTTAAAAAATGAGTAATTTTGAATGCATTAGTATATTTATCTGACATCACCATTGTCTTTAACATTAATAGATTGTACCTTTCCTTTTAGATTGGATCGATCAACAACCTTCTAGGAAAACTACCATTCACATCGTCTGTTGTGATAACCTCAGCAGATACTGTCCTAAACGAACTTTTCACTCATCAGGGTAAGCAGAACAAATCTTATTTCTGCAGCAGTACACGCAGTTTTTTTTATAAGCAACTTCGCTCGGCCCTAGTTCAAAAAGTTGCTTATTTTTGGACCTCTTATGGCCACTTTTTAGTAGCAAAAGTTGCTTAGTAGTTGCTTAATTTTAACTGCATTTTTTCGCCGTAAGAATAGTGTAGAGGCTAGAAAATTAGCAAAATCTAACACTGCACATAAAATGACTTGAATTATTTCTCCCTGCTGATATTGTTACCATTAGAGACTTTGTATTGAAAGTTAAATGGAAACCCCTCAATGAAATGCCTCACTTAACGAGGAACACTCCGGCGAGTTTTGACGACAAATGAATGGAAATAGCTTCTATGTTGATCAATCCTCGATTGCTTGAAGTGATAAATTATTTAAAATTAAAATTTCTTAGGTTTTTTCCTGTGGTACTATATGTTGCTTAAGTTTTTAGGTCTTCTACATCTTGGTTGCTTATAAGCGGTTGCTTATAAAAAAAACTGCGTGTATTTTAACTTGTTCTTGACTTACAGCCAGCTCCTTACAAAAGAACATGCTTCAGATCCTCTATGCTACAGATCTACATCTAGAAGCTTGTATATCTACCTTTGGCTGACGCTATGTTTTATTTAAAGGTTCTGGAACGATTTTCAAGAAACGAGAAGGTCTAGATATTTATAAAGATTACGAGAGCATTGATGTGCCGAAACTTGTCCAGTTAATTGAAAGGTAGTAAAATTTCTCTGTTCGTATCAAAATTTTGCTACTTTTTCTTGCTTTTTCTCTATCTAGTCCAGCAGTCTAAATTTACTTGATTGTTAACTTTAATGTTAAACTTCATTTCCCGCGTTTCTCTTAATTTCAAGGACTTTTGGTAGAAGACTAACTAGCGATTATCTCGACAAAATCCGGAATAAACTACTGGCGGCTTATATCACAGAAAGGTAGGGTTTTTAAATGCTTGTTGCAGGATATTTCAAAGAAAATTTCATCCCTGTAATACAAAGCAAAGCAAACTACAGAAAACTTAAGGCCTGGCTAAACTAGCGACAAAATTTATAGCAAGAGACACGCAAATGTTTCTGGGAGACAAAAGAAACATTTCTAGTCTCCGCGACATGCAAATGACTCGGGTGACATGTTGGTACATACATACATACATACAAATTTATTTTATAAGGAGGTTATTTTACTGGCAGTTAAGCAAGCTGATGTGGACCTCCTATAGATTTTCTCGCTGGTCACTCGCATGTTTAGCCACCCTCGGAGACACGCCGAAAACAATGTCGCGCGCGATATGTCTCCTAGGTTAGCCAGGCCTTTAAGTAAAGCTATGGTTAAACTGGGAGACGTCGAGGGGACATGTCACGTCTGACAATTTCGCGCGCGACAAGTCCCCTAGTTTAGCCATAGCTTTAGACCCAGTTTACACGAGAGAAAAAAGTACGGATCCAAAAGATCCGTGCCTTTTGGGTGCGATATTGGAACAATTTCATTGCGTTAACATCGGAACGGGCCAGGAACGGATCCAAATGGATCCGCTTTCTACCGTAACTAAAGAGATACGATCCCGTTCTCAAAGAGGAACTGATCCATGCGTACCCGTGTCAACAAAAAGCCCATCGTGACCTTTTTGGGAACGGATCCACTCAGATCCTTTTCCGTGTAAACGTGGTCTTAAAGAGAACCCACTTCTTTCATGTGTGTCTTAAAAGTTACTGCTCTTATCTCCAGCTACTCAGCAGCAGCAATCGTTACAAGGGAGGAGCATATTCCTTCTGTTCCATATTTGGATAAATTCGCTGTCAGCTTACAAAACCAAGGGCTTGGTGCAGGCGAAACTCTCTGGGAACGAATCAAGCAAGATTTCCCTAAATTATTCTGGAGATCAAGAGGCTCAAATCGCATTAATCCATGGTAAATACTTCTCAATTTTTCGCTAATAGATTTGCACTACAGTAATACGATTCCCTCATAATTTACGATTTCCGCGACATTTATGCAACACTGTATGTATTTATTTCTCCAGGTACTTCTCGAGGTCTGAAGGAAGTTGGACCAATAATAGCTATACTGTGTTCTGGTAAGATTTTCTTATTTCTCTGACGCTTTGCCCTCAAAGTTCTTTTTATCCGCTCTCTTTCAATCCAATGTTTCCTCGACGATATCCATAAAATGTTTTTTTTCTACTTGATCTTACCTGATTTGATATGATTTAATTTGACTTGACTTGACTTGACTTGACTTGACTTGACTTGACTTAACTTGGCTTGTCTTGACTTAACTTGGCTTGTCTTGACTTAACTTCACTTGACTTGACGTAACTTTGCTTGTCTTGACTTAACTTGGCTTGTCTTGACTTAACTTCACTTGACTTGACGTAACTTTGCTTGTCTTGACTTAACTTGGCTTGTCTTGACTTGACTTCCCTTGACTTGACTTGGCTAGACTTTGACATGACTTGACTTGACTTTGCTTGGCTTGACTTTGATTTGATTTAACTTATCTTATCTTGACTTGACTTGGCAGGATTCCTTTTCTCTTCATTCAACTCGAATCGACCCAAATCAACTTGATCTTTGGCTTAACTGAACGTTACTTGAATCAACTCTATTTGGTTAACTTGAATCATTTAAATTGACTTGACTTTACTCAATTAGACTTAACTCGGCGTCACTTGGACTAACTTGACTTGAGCTTTCTTGACTTGAATTGGCTGTCTTGAATTGACCGGACGTTGTGACTTAATTTGGGTTGTGGTTACTTGACTTGACTTTTTTTGCTTAATTTGACCTAACTTGTAGTGATGGTTTTACTTGACTCTACACTACATGACTTGAGCTTGATTGACTTGTGTTTGCTGACTTAAATTGATTGTACTTTTATTTGACTTGACTTGACTTGGCTTGTCTTGACGTTATCTAACTTAACTTCAAATGCATTAAAACACGATTCCTTGTGTATCGTTGGTGTTGTGTCCCTATTTGATATTTATCATTCTTATTTTAGGTATGGTGTAAATGACCCTAAAATTTCTCATGAAATCGTGAATTTTGCAAACGAACACCCATCATCTTTCGAGGATTTTGAACCTAGTAAGTGAACAAGACGATTCAAATTTTGATCGTTAATCTTTCTTGGTATACTTCTGCTGCATTTTTGCCAAATTCTAGAATTCCAGAGGATAGGTGATTTTTAACTTAAATTTATCACAATTCTTTTGATTATCACAATTTGCTCCTGAAGCGCTTTATACACGCTTTGACTGTGTATTGTTTCAAAGTTTAGGTAGTTAGGTAGTTAAGATAGCCTTTTTTCTGTACTTTCCAGGCGACAACTTTGACAATAGTGGAACGAAATTGGCAAACAGCTCCGGATGAAAAAAACTATATGACACGAAGGCTTAGCCTGTCAGGAATATCGATAAAAATCTTTAGTTTTTATTTATTTAGTTTAAGTTTTTAAATTAAGTTATTTATGTTCTAAAGTATTTTTTTTTTGTATTTTGAATTATGGTCAAAAACACGCACATGAGAACCAAAGTTTTTGAATACAGCCTATTTGGTTTGGGCTTGTTATGTAATGAGTTGTGTACCACAATCAGAGGTGGAGGTTCTTTAAAAGAGGATCTATAAAGCAATTGCAAAGAAAATCAAAGCGTGGTTCAGCATTTTTAGCAGGCCCCTGCTTCTCAATGTCCTGGATTCAATATTTTTTGAGTCCAAGAAAGATATTACCCCAAGCAAAAATTGCATTTAAAACCCTAGTGAGTGATCCGGTTCAACTTTACTAAGAACCTATTAGAACCTCTTTCGATATCAGGCTAAATGGTTCTTTTATCAATTGTTAGAAAAGCATTTCACTCATTCTTTTTATAAGAAACCGACTATAAGAAGCTATATATCCTTTTTCTAAAAAATTAAGAAACTCTTCTCTATGGACGAAGAAGTAAGAGAAAAAAACTAAAGCTATTAATCCTTTTGAATTCAGCATTCTATTCTAAATTTCGATTCTTGAATTAAGAAACTCTGCAAGAAACTTTTACTGTACCAATTGTGCTCAAAGTTAAGAAACCCTACTACACGTTTTTTTTATAAGGAGCACCTTTATAAGAACTCGAGGCTGAAAATTACCAAAAAATTAAGGAACTTTAAGGAACTGCCGAGGCTCGGATGAAAAACTAAGAATAATTTTTTTCAAGAACAAGACGATTTGTGCAAAAAATAGCAGAATAACAATGTATTTCCCATCGTTCTTCCAAAAAAGCGTGTATAGTATTGTGGTATAATTATCAAAGTTGAATAATGAAGAGAATAAAGTTGGCTTGTGGGTAAATCGTTCTTCATTTTCAATTCGGATCTATGCGAACATAAATGTGGCCAGTCTGCCAAGGCTTTGCAAGACAACATAATAGTTATATTATCTATTCGCAAACAAATTGTATCTTTATTTTTTTGCGTCGCGGTGTTTGTGCCTGGTTTTTTATTGCATTTCGCTTCGCCGCAAGAAGCTAACGAGAGCAATACAGTATGAGTGGACTTTTTTTATAATTTCAAGCCTTCCAGGAAGGGGATGGCGCGGGGGCAGGTTAACGTTCGCCGATATGACCGGTCTTACTTAATTTATTTCTAGCCGTTGTCAGTTTTTCCTTAGCTAATTCAGAGAACAAAATCTTTTCAATTCCTATACCTTATTGCTATTATCTCTGCCATGATTTCTGTAAAGCTATGGCTAAACTAGGAAACATGTCACGCGCGACATTGTAATCGGCGTGTCTCCAAGGGTGGCTAAGCATGCGAGTGCCAAGCGAGCAACATGTCCCCCGAGTCACGGAGACAAGAAATGTTTCTGTTCTCTCACAGAAACATATGCGTGTCTCTTGCTGTAAATTTTTTCGCTCGCTACAAATTTTCCCGAGGTAGCTAAACTGGGAGACATTAAGGGGACATGTCATTCGCAACAATGTCGCGGTCGCGGACGAAATGTCTCCTATTTTACCTTAAAGCTTCGCGATCAGTAAAAAATCTTCCAACACCAAAGAAAGTATCGATGAGTGAGTTGGTCAAATTTCGTCCTAATATTGAGAAGAAAGGTTAAAGCGACGGATTATTGATCAACGACTTTCTCGTTCTAAAGTTTGTGAACCAGAGGAATTATTTCATGCAAAAATGTTTTACTTTGGTTGGCCATATCTCAGCCAATATTTATCTAGCTGATTTTCGACAGGTATTCATTATTTTGTGCTTTTTCAGAAAATGAAAGGCATGTTGAGGAATACACCTTTTCAACGAAAAGCCTCGTTTCTAAAATTTACGAAAATTTGTTCGTACAAAAATTTTAACCCCAGATTCAGATTGAGCACTTTCATTTTAGTGTTAAGGCAAATTTTTACGCCTCTAGTCCTTACTATGTTGATTTCATAGCGAATAAAAGTTTGAAAAGTTATAAAGAATTTGACCCTGAAAAATGACCGAGGGTTTAAATTTCACCCGAGCGATTTTTCACGGTCAAATCCTTTATATATTTTAAAACTTTTGGTCGCTATAAAATCAACATCGTAAGGACTAGAATCGTAAAAGTTTGCGTCAACACTAAAATGAAGGTACTCAATCTGAATCTGGGATCAAAATTTTCGTACGAACAAATTTTCGTAAATTTTGAAAACGAGGCTCTTAGTTGAAAAGGTGTATTTTGACAATATATATTTGTGACGTCACGTTGATCTTCCCTTAAGTAGACGCAGAATGAATGATGTAAGACTGAAAGGAAATAGGAAGGAACATTGGAGTAAAGGAAAATATTTTTATTCACAACATTCATATTTACCATTGACATCTGAATGTAAAGTGCCTTATTTTGTCCATTATTTTACCTTGTTCGTGTTCCTGAAGTGTTGGACGGGAGGTAGTGTTATTCAAATTAGTTTCATCATTTTTGATATTAAAATTCTTGATCCGCAGTACTTGGGAGTTAATTTACTCGGCAGGCGGTGCAATTTCAGGGTCTTCAGATTCTGTTGGTTGCTTAGCAGCAGCTTCTGATGCCTTAGCAGCGGCCTAAATTAAAAGATGATTGGAATGATTAACGATCAGTTTATCAATATTAATCACAGAATAATCAATGAAAAATCAGTAATGCATTAATGCTGCATTAATGATGATTAAAAATGCAGTATAGTCATGGAACTTGAGGATAAAAAACTTGTGGAACTTCAAAAATGGGATAAAAGGTGGACCTTTCTAAAAGTAACTTAACATTCGACCCCACTTTAGTATTGGTAAATTCTTAAAATTCTTCTTACTTTTACGAAAAAATTGAATTTTATCATGGATAGAAGAGTCAAAACGTCCGAAAAAGGTTGAAAATGAGTTTTTTAGTCATTATTTCTCAAGTTAGAAACAGAGTTTGAATATCAAACGTTTCTAAATTATTCGTGTCTACCCCTCTATAAACCTTGTTTCTTGTAAAAAAAACATGGAAGATGACAAATAGAGATACTTGAAACAAGGAAAAACACAAATTGAGTCCAACCTTGGTCAAAGAATAAACTCTCCAAAAATTAAATTCGAGCAGTCATTGAATATCTAAACATGACAACATTAATGACCAACATTCTATGAAATTCTATGCTTCAAATCTGACCAAACTCGATGTTAGAAAAAGTAAAGAGCACCAAATGATCAGGGGAGAGAGAGAAAGACAGT
This sequence comes from Chrysaora chesapeakei, assembly GCA_011763395.2. Taxonomy (NCBI): domain Eukaryota; kingdom Metazoa; phylum Cnidaria; class Scyphozoa; order Semaeostomeae; family Pelagiidae; genus Chrysaora; species Chrysaora chesapeakei. The sequence goes on from JAADKT020521992.1 coordinate 10,200, forward strand.
TACCAAAACATGGCAAATCTATTTCGATCTATTTCGATTTCTACCTACCTTCTTCTTTTTCTTCTTCTGAGCTTTTTTATTTACTGAAGACGCTAACGTAGCCTAGAAAATAAAATAATACAAATAATAATACCAAAATTCATGGGAAGCTGGAAAGGTAGCAAGAGCAACACTTCGACCTCTACTTCTCAGGCCAGATGATCAAACATTGTTGGTCAAACATTTGAGATTTGCCTACAATCAATGTTTAGCCGTTTGTCTACGTCGCAAAACATTGCTTGACCAGCAGAATTGCTTAATAATGTTTTTGAAAAACTTAAATAAAATTCTTATTGTCAGGAGAAAAACAACAATTTGACGAGCAATGTCTTACGACGAGGCCAAAAGCTCAAAAGTTTTGTTTCGCAGACCATAGGGCCAAGTAACAGTATTGACAGTAATGATTTATGATATAATCCTAATAACAGTAATGATTTCTGGAATAAGTGGAAGTGAAAATATAACTATAAACTGCTGGAATTTAATATTATTCATTTAGCTGACGATAATTCAAGTTTGAATCGAAACGTTCTAATTTACTGTTTACGTCATGGTTTAATTTCTATTAAATTTTTTTTTCTCTTATCATAGATTGTCGCTAATCAAAATGTAACTTGTTGGATAAAAAATTCTGCTATAAGTATATCAAATTGACATGTTTACTCGTTAGGAAAATGGAACCAAATACATTGAAAATTCACCTTTAAATCTTCGTCTTCTATGGTAAATTCAGATTGTACTGATTCTGGATCCCAAGGTCCATTAGTTATTCTGGAATATAACCAAAGGCAAAGGTGAAATGGTGTATTTACCGCCAGTTTCTAGGAGCTTAGAATCATATTTGCAAGACCTTAATGCTGGCAGTGTTGCTAGATGCCTGACCTCTCTAAGCTCCTGACACTACGAGCAAGATGGATTAGACCTGAGGCCACAGAACGTCCAAAAGTCAATTTTTCAATATTGTTTCGAAGAAAAGGACTGGCAACAGGCTGTAAACCGGATCCTAGATTCTTGTGTTGAAGAAAGTCGATAAAATAATAAATTTCGAGAAAAGACACAAAGGCAGCTGAGACACAGAAAAAGAAACAGCTACATGTCCATAATTTTGCTAATATTTCTCCCTGGCATTCAAGGCATCTTCAGAGCAAAACTCCAATTTTTAAATCACTTGTATATAGCCAAAGGTAAAATTTAAACATTTTAGTTTAGGTCTGAAGAAGCTCTGAATGTCAGGGCGAAATATTAACAAAATTATGGATATGTGACTGTTTCTTTTTTGTGTCACATCTGCCGCTTTGTGTCCTTTCTCAATTTCTCAATTTCTCAATTTCCTTACATTTATTGTAGGGATAGCATAACTGACCGACTGTATTCTTAGGAACTCAAGAACATCGTGCCTGTTTCTCCAAGATTTTTCATTTCGAAAATTCCGAAGCCCATTTATTTGGGCTTCTTTCTGAAGGAACATCTTTTGTCGCTCGAGGTCTAGCCTGAGAGATCTTAAAAATTGTATTTTACATCATGAAACTCCAACTAAATCTTAATCCAACTTCGTCAACACTAAAACATCTAATCTCTGGAATAATCTTGTTCTCTTTTGCGTTGGTCTCTCTGTGCTTAGATAACCGCCATATACAGTGTGCTGAAAACAAGCTTTTCAGCCATTGGCAGTTTTGTACGTATTCTGTGATTTAACGAGACAAACTCACCGTAACGGTCCATTTGGCATTAGTAATACAGTGTATTTGAACTGGGCTACGAATTCACCTACGAGAAAAAAATTTTCCTAAGTCAAAATCATAAACATTGGGATCTCCACATAGTGGACATGTGTTATTGTCCTTTGAAGAGGTGATCGCTATGGGGAGGATTGGTTTTGAAAGAAATTATCTTTGGGAGGAAAAAAATAAAAAAGATAAAAAATTTGCCCAGTTTTCGGAGGTACGAGTGTTATTTTTCGTTGTAGAGAGTAGCCTGCTGTATAGAGGTTAGTTTTTACAAAGAGATTAAATTGGGAGGAAAACATATAGTAGAAAACATTGCCCATTTTTCGGAGGTACCAGTGTTATTATTCGTTGTAGAGAGTTGCCCGTTGTATGGAGGTTTCTTTAAAAAAGAAATTATCTTCTGGAGAAAAATGGGGATTAACGACTCGACATTTCATCTCGGGTACCTCAAGGTGGGATGAAATTGCAACACTGGGCATGATTTCTTTCCCATAGTTGAAATTTCTCAATGTAAATGAAAATTGAAATCAACCAGGGAACAAATGGAGAGGTGAGATGGCATTTCAACTCGACTAGATGATCAACCCCAGGG
>JAADKT020522103.1:0-12556 GCA_011763395.2 Chrysaora chesapeakei
AGTTAAAATGGTTTATTGATTGGAACGTGTTGTTTTATCCTATCTCCAAATCTCTGGAAGTGCGACCTATGTACCTGACATCACACCAGCACGAAAATTCATTAATTTATCCCGAAAGTTAATTGGCAAGGGGGCACTGCTGTAGACATGAGGAAGGTAGGCTTAACAGTGTTTTCCCCCTTGGATTCTTAATACTGGAAATGAATAAATAAAACAGTCTTATAATATGAATTTTTCAGGAAGCAATTGTTGTCCAAGAGAAGCTGGATAACATGTGGCTAGAATTCGCCAAAAGAGCATCGGTGAGTTTTATGATAAGAAAATACAGGGTGGCCCAAAAAAAGGAACCCCCAAGCTTAATAATTTGTAAATAAATTTTTCTTAAGTAGGAATTTCAAGAAATTTGTACTACATGATATTCAACTCAAGTGAGATATTTATTGTAAATATCATGATGATATGGGTTAGCATCTCTGAATAAATTGACTTTAAAACTTTACAATCCAAAGACGCACTGTAACAAAATTTATATCCTTTATACCCCTATGAATCAGATCAGAAAAATCAATAACTCATTCTTTCAGTCAAATGATATGTTCAAAATGTCCTCAATCCTGCTCAATGAACTTCTCTAATATGACTGACCATACATTAATGGCCGTGACAATTTAGCTCTGGGATAATGATTCCCGTTCACGAACGATTTCAGTACTCAATGGTGGAATATAAACAGCAGGTTTTGGGACATCATAAATTTAATGTCTGATTGCGGCAAGTTGGAAGCTCTTATCATAAAAAAATTTCTACACGATATCGCACTTGGGTTGAATATTTTCTGGTATAAATTTTATAAAATTCCTCCTTGAGAAAAATTATTCAGAAATTATTTACCTTAGGGGGTCCATTTTTTGGGCCACCCTGTATATTGAATCAAGTTGAGTTAATGCCCATACGAGAGAACTCTTTTAAGTGTCCTTTTCGCCAGCAATAGTTTCCATGCTTGTTTGTTCGACATTTATATCGCATAACAATTTTTATAAGAACACACTTTATAAGAACACCGAGGCTCAATTTGCAAAGAAATAAGAACAACGCAGGAACATTTCCAGCCTCAGATGAAAAATAAGAAACAAGAAAATGTTTTTAGAAATTTAATCTCATGTTAACAAAACAGAACTATGCAATTACTAAATATAAGTATATAGAAGATGTGCTAAATTGTAACTTATTGTTCGAAGAAGCAATTTATTGTGTGTAGTTGTAGATAAATCAAGGTTGAAACAGGAACAACATTAAGAAGACTTGAGCCTCAAATTATTCAAACTATTCAGAATCGTTATTGGGCTTCAAGTGAATTTTTAAAATTATGGACTCTTAATGACTAACTTGGTATCAAATAAAATGTTATTTGCCATAATTGTGGCAGTTAAAATGAATTGTTGAATCGCTGTTGCAGTAGACGTAGATAGATTTTCTACATTTCCTGAAAATCTGGCACTTCTTTGCAACAGGATAACTTTCTTTGCTTCATAACATATTTACTGGAAAACTGACAAAATGAATAATTTCTCTCAATTTTTTAAGAATCAGGCCCCGTTTACACGATACCTTTTCAATTGAAACTGGAGTGATATAACATGTATCTTAACAAACTCTATAGTAAATTTTTTTTATTCAGCCTTTCAATAACTGGATGGATGGCGCTAAAGAGGATTTAATGGATATGTTCCGTGTTCACAAGCTAGAAGAAATTCAGGTAATTAAAGCAATCGATTTCTTCATCAGTTTTTTAGTTTATTTTCCCTTTAAAGAACGAGGACTGAGTGGCCAGACAGCTGAAGTTAAGGTTGGTCGTGTGAGGTCAGCATCTTGATGGGTGACTTTCCACATGGATGACTAAACAACTCATTCTGCCGTCCTTTGGAAGAGACGTTAAACTAGGGTTGGTCCTATGCCTGGATGCGGCATGCATAGTAGGCCTTAATTAGCTGAAAAAACTAGAAACAACAGCCTACTCAAATAAAGTAACAACAAGATTAAGGCAACACGCGCTTAAATTTGCCAGCGACCCCTGTCTTGTTGTCAATAATGATCAAATTTTCATCTTTTAGGATTTGAAAGATGCCCAGGAGAAGTTCAAAGCCAACATGCCAGCCGCTCAGGAGGAATTTGACTCGGTTATGGCTCTTGGAAGAGAGGTTCTACAGATGGGAGGTGGAGTTGAGAACCCATACACAAACATTACCATCGAGGTAAGCTGATAAGATTAACGCTAAGAAAATACACTAGACAATGTATATATTTTCATTTCAGGACCATTGAACAACTATCCCGGGGGGATTCATTGACTTTTATAAAACGATGATCATGTACATATTTGGGGTCTGAATTTAGGACGGACGAACGTATTTGGGATCGGGTATTTTGAGCCCTAAAAATTGTTATTTGGGTGTCTCGAATCGGAGGCAGTCTGATACTTTAAAGGAGCCAGGAATTGTATGATCAATGGTTACAATTATGTTGTGATTATGTGGTTAACATATAAGGGGTATTTAAGAAATTTGTCAACATATTTGGGGTTCTGAGAAAATGTCCTTCTGACCCCGTCATGAAAGTCAGTGAGTCCCCCTTGGGGAACGATATCTGTTAACTTTACTCGACCTGTTGTTTTATCTCTACTGCTAAAAAAAATTAGCTTCACCAACTAAAGTATTATCTAAGTGAAGTATACTAAATTCTTTCCTTGTAACCATTGAACTTAACCCTTAATTTACCAGAAGAACACATCAGTCTTTCTAATAGAAGGTGGGCAAATAGAATTTGTAAGGCATGCCGCAGTTTACCTAGTTATTCTTTGTTGACGTTGGTTCTTGATAATTTTGTGACAAACCTCACAAAAGAACAACTGGGTGTATGGCAGCAAGCTCTTCTCAAATCTATCTTACAATTGTATACTTTTGTATTGCAGGCGCTAGAAGCAAAATGGAGTGAGGTTGTTGGTCTCGTTCCTCAAAGAGATAAAATGCTTGATGATGAAATTCTCAGACAACAAAGTATCTTTTTCACAATTTATCATGGAACAGGGTAGAACCAATGTACTAAAGAACAACCGAGGACGGGGATCTAAGAGCCAGCTGCACATTAAGGTCTATGTATCTCTTAAGCCAGTCACTGAGACTAAGTTAAGACTAAGCAGTCTAAAAAGCTTCAAACCGCTCATGCCATACTTCGGTGAGAAAACACTTCCCGAAACCATACTCGCATACAATCAAACCATTCTCGTTTCCCGTGCATACTATGACCATCTCATTCACGTCACTCTGTGTAACAGTGGAGCTTTCTTCTGCGCTAATCAAGGCAACAAAAGACATCACTGAAAAAGTTTTGCCTCATATCTTTCTAGCAGTGATCGTGTCCCTAATCAAACTGATTTATTCTTTAGAATGACCCTGTTCATAAACAACCGATGCAAGGCAGAGGTCCAAAGTGACCCGCGGAGCGCAAAAGCAAGGGCTAGTTTCGTAGAAAACAGTTTGACTCTGTTGGGCCGATTTTTGGCAGATTTCTATGGCCGGTACAAGCCCCAACTCGATTTGACGGGTGATATTCGAAGAAATGTCGTTAGGGGCCTGGAGATGAGGTTGAGCAAGTATTAGGTACAGCATTGTGTATTGCCGAACGTTAGTTTTATAAGTCTAATGTAGCACCATTTTTAGCCTGAATCTTTTCTCTTCGACATAACACATCCTAGTCCGTTAACTGTTGAAGGTAATCCCGAGATGGTGGGTCAATTTTGGTTGCTTTTGATAGATCTTTTCAAAGAGATCTGAGTCGGTACGTCATTTTTCTGGAAGTTGGTGGACATTTTGAGTAAGGGAATCCTCCCCCCGTGCAACGACCTAGATTGCAGTCGCTTTAGGAAGGGTAGTGTGGCAAAGTTTGTTTTTCACAATTGGATTGGAAGTAAAGAATAGGATTAAAAATCCCAGCTTATCTGCTCTAGTTACTTGCATCTTGTTTCTTGAGTTTCTGCAGTTATTTTCGACATTTATTGTCGCAGATTCCGTTTCACTCTTTGTCTTCCATTATTACTGAATCTGAAGAAAAATTTGTTGCATACCTCTCCTTAAGCGATCGCCATGTGAGCTGTTGCACGCAGAGAGGGTTTCCTTACTCAAGAAGTCCACCGTCTTCCAGAAAATGTCGCGCCAACTCAGACCTCTTTGAGAAGGTCTATTGTATATTGTAATTATACTAGTTAAAACACCCTACCTTCAATTGTCATATCCAAGTTCAACGCTGGATGACTTAAAGTACAGTAATTCATCACAAATAAGAAATAAACATACGGTATATAAGAAATTTCGGGGCTGACTCATAAGAAAGATGATGGATAAAAAAACCTTTCGCAAATCAACAATACCGTGGAGGAAAAATCTGTTTTGTTGCGGGACGCACTGGAGCTTGTAAGGCGGTGTTGCTGCACGTTGGTTCACGTCCTGCTTGTTATTAAGCTTAACTCACAAAAACAGCTCACGAGCAATTGCGTTTGCAATTCGCTGATCAAGCTAATAGAGTTGGTACATGGATTCAACAAAAATCAAGTGAACTCATCGAAATAAGCATCGCTGCACAAGGAACACTCGAGGTAAGCATGGCAAATTTACTGCTCGGTTATACATTCAATTCAATTATATATTAAATATATGATTTCAAAGAGTTACTCGGCGATTTCATTGAGCTCCATAGCTCAGTGAAAAAGTCTTTGATTCTCTGGTCATGCAGTCTAGGTTCGAATCCCATCTATTGTGGTATTCCAGTTGTTGATAGATCCTACTGTTCGTTATCTATGTATACTACAATGTACTGTATGATCCTGAAGAAAGCTCCACATAGCCAAAGCACAAAAAGTCAAACGGGAGAAGAGTCTTTGACTGTATGACTTCGAGAGTTACTCGGCGATTTCATTGAGCTCTATAGCCCAGAGGAAACGTCGTTAGTTCTCTGGTCATGCAGTCCAGGTTTGAATCCCATCTATTGCGGTATGCCACTTGTTGAAAGATCTATCCCAGTGTCTGCCATTCATGAAAAATATATATAGCTACGTATGTTGTGGAAGAATGCTCAGCACAGCCGAAACAGAAATAGGCAAAATGGGAAGAGAGCCTTGAGCTGCATGACTTGGAGAGTTAACTCGGCGATTTTGTTGAGGTCTATAGCTCAGTGGAAACGTCGTCGACTCTTTTGTCATGCAATCCTGGTTCGAATCCCGTCTACGAATCCCATCTACTGTGGTATGTCACTAGAAGAAAAATCATCCTAGTGTTCACAAACACAAAGAGTCAAAACGGAAGGAGAGTCGTGGTCTGTATGAATTGGAGAGTTACTCGGCGATTTTGTTGAGATCTTTAGCTAAAAAGCGACTCGTTGACTCGACTCGCCGAAGAGTATAGCGCTACTTTGGGATGTATTAATGTATTTTTGTGATTGCGGAAAGGGTGTCTTGTATAAAAATTGATTTGAGAAACATGTAAAATTAAACGCTTCTTGTTAAATGTTCCGAATTTCACGTTGAAATAATTATTTTTGCAGGATCAGCTTCAATTGTTGAAAGATACAGAACATGACATCACAAATTATAAACCAAACATCGATGGCCTGGAGCATATTAATCAGGTTTGCATGTATTCAATATCGCATACATAGACGCTTTTTATAAGCACGGTCTAGAAACACGATGCTGATAATAGTTAGGTAGCAGTTTTCTGAAAAATGCACATTGTCCCCCCCGCAATGTTACGGTATATTGAATTATATTTTCGCTTCTTGATACCGTTTTAAGTTGTACATTCTTTATAGCTCACGTTTCGCATCATTGTTAATTTTCTCAAAAAATCTCGCTACCCTTCGTTAGCGTCGCTACCCTTCGTAAGCATCATCAGTGAGTACCGAAGAGTAGCGACAATAAAAATTGCTTTAATATTACCGCAAGTTCATCGTTGAGTCGTGAAGTCGGGAGCAAGTATGAATCTAGTTTTTGCTATTTCTGCGACTTGTTGCTATTTGAAGTCAAAATGCCGCATGATGGTCTTACATCTTTCCGCATCCTATCCACCTTCAAGCGCAGTTACACTAGAGGCTACACGCAATCTAAGGCCCTTGGCAAATGAACTGAACATTTCACTTGAATATTTGCTGAACATTTGTAGCCTCTTTCTCGTGCAGTTATTTTGGCGCGAAATTCGAGATTTTAATTGAAAAATTAAGAAAATGGCCACCATGCACATTCGTATATCGAATAAATGTTCAATGTTTGTTCAGATGGGTGGCCAAATGAACTAAATATACCACTGAATAAATTTTGCTCCCAAAACATTTTTCACTCCAAAGTATACAACGAACAATGCCCAGGTGTCTATGAACTTTGTTTTTCACTGAACTTTAATTTTGGACAATTTGTTCAGGGCCTAGTCGTATGATTTTTTTTCGACTTCGACTTTTCGACTTTCAACTGGGTCGTTCGCAAACACAAACCCAAAATTCCGAGCCACCATTAAGTTTGGCCATGCCCCTCAGAGCTGTTGAGCCTTATGTCTAACATAGCAAGTTAGCATGATGGCCTGTGTTCTGTCACCATAGGAGCAAGTTGGGCGAATGTACACAGGCCCAATTGCAAATAATCCAAATTTTAGCCCAAAGGTTGGGGTTTGGTGAAGAAAACCCGTTTTTTCCGCGGACCGGTGTACAAGGCATGCCTGAAAGTTACGGCCAGTCACAGTTGTGTTACTATCCCGCACACAGGAATGGGTGGGCGGGTGGGAAATTTTGCAAATATGAATGAGAAAATTCCCAACAATTTTTCAGCCCTTTATACACATGACAACCTCGAAACGGTACAGAAACCCTGGCAAGAGGACAGCCCACACAGGGAGACCAGAACAGCGCTCACTCCTGTGTTTACTCAAATTAGAATTGCTCTCTAATATTCATTTATGGAGACCGAACTTGTACTTTATCGAGCTCAAGAATCACTTTTGTTTTTCAGCTTGTCCAAGAAGCAATGATCTTTGAAAACCCACATACACCTTACACCATGGAGGTAGGTAGTGATATTGTTGCAATGCATATAAATACGTTTTTTAATATCTCTTCTACTAGCATTTTCACGACCATTATAATTATCAATTCTCTAGGCCTTTGCTGTCAAAGTTTGGTGTGGTGATTTAACGAGGCAAATTACTATCCAAATATCTCGTACACTGTCAGGGAAATCCTTTTGTTTCCATAAAAATCTCGTAATCCTTCCAAACGGGATGACTTGGCTAACGAAATCCAGTCTAATTGCCCGAAACTCTCCCAAGTCATGCCTTGATCAGTGCCATAAATATTCATGTATTCACTTCTATCCTCTCGAACACAAGTATAGATTTTTCCAGAAACGGCTTACCACAATCCTTAACGTTGAACCTGACATCTTGAAAGCCCACATAGAGTTCAAGTGAGTGGCCAAGCAGTCAGCTCTCGTTAGACAGCTGAAGTTAAGCTTGGTTGTGTTAGGTCAGCATCTGGATGGGTGACTTTCCAGATGGATGACTAAACAACTCACTCTGCCGTCCTTCGGAAGGGACGTTTAACTAGGGGTCCCGTGTCTGGATGCGGCAGCATAGTAGGCCCAAATTAGCTGAAAAAGTTAGAAATAACAGCCTACTTAAAATAAAGTAACAATAACAACAACAGCAGCAACAACGAGTGATTTTTCCGTCGGATTTCAGTGTAGGACGAATAGAGAAGAGGGCACGTTAAATGTTTGAACACAAACAATATAAGCAAATCTAGAGTGATGTACCTATTGTATAAAGAACAATTCACCTGTCATTCAAACGTCATGTTCAACTTCCATGAGACACTACTCCGCTTTCTGAACCCTCAACTAAATTTCACAGGAGTAGCTTGTTTCTTTTAACTTGGATTTGATATTTTCCTTACAATTCTTCGACTAATTTCTTGCATATTTTGTATTTTAGGCCCTCAGGGTGAGATGGGAACAGCTGCTTACTGCCATCGCTCGCAACATCAATGAGATTGAGAACCAGGTTTGCATATTCGAATCATCTTATCGAGCTAATTGCTGTTGCGTCTCGTAAGCTATTATTTTCTCCTACGCGTTTTGAATTTTCATCATTTTGAAGCCATTTGCCCGCCGAGAGCAAATTAATCGAAATTTCAGAAAGTCGTCAATGTTTTTTAGACTTTATTACCTGAGTTGTAGTTAGATTTACTACCTGAGTCGCACTTACCACAATTGAATTGAATTGCTGAACGCACAAACTACAATAACAACAACTGACTGAAGCGAACAACAACAACATCAATTCAATTTAATGTGAGCAAAAGTTAGGGAACTGGAAAGCAAGTGTAGGATTCTGCAGCAGCCTATTTATTATATTTAGCTACAATTGATGTTCGTCGTATCATAGTCAATAGAAAAAGCTCTGGTCTGGAAGCCTATTGTTGTAACTTATTGTTTAGTTTTTAAGCTAGCACGTGACCAAAGTAAGTGCACAAGTTTTCCCGCACTTAGAGTTTGCATGGTAGTTTGGCTTCGTAGTTTGATGGCAAGCAAGCTTCGAAATTCTTTGATTTATATTTTATTAATTTATCATGGTCTCATTTTCATAAATAAGTTTAATTACAATAAGTTTAGCTTGTGTTTAGTTTGTGATGTTTGTGTCCTGTTGGAGTTCATTTTGCCTTCGGGGCCTAAGCAGGTCATTTGTTGTGCAACTTATTTTGCAACCAAATTGATTATTCTTCAGAGCAGACCCATGTGCAACATTTGTAAATTTTCTGAGTTTTTTCTGTATGTTTTTCTGGAAAACTTTTGCTCCTGAAAACAGCCCCCGACGGTGATGCTTAAATTTTCAACTACGATCGAACGTACGCGAGATGATTTCGGGAGCAAAAATTTTCAAGAAAAACAACGAAAAAAGTCTCTAATCTACATAAATTTACTTCACAACAAATGATAATTTATAGATGTTGCACATAGGTCTATTCTCTTGAAAAATCAACTTGGTTTGATGAAATCTTTTACCTAGCAGCATATCAGTTGCACAAAGAACGGTTCGCATGCAATCCCTGTCGAAAAATTTCTACTTGTCACCGCCGGGGCTGTATTAGGAGCTAAAATTTCCAAGAAAAATGTACACACGTAAAAACAAACTTTGTCAACTTTGTTGCAGTCTCAGCATTTCAGTACTGTTGTGAAATCCACATATACAAAAAATGGCAACAGCTTCTTTTGCTGTTGGGTGCCAACGGCACATAGGATATAGGTACTGATCTCAAAGCCCCGAAAGTCCGCCTGGATGATCAGCTGATGAACCACACGCATTATGGAGAAAACAACAAATTGATAGACATATACACATATGATACTCTAGAGTTGTTATTATGTACTTATGGAAAATACATATATAACAAAAGTAAAAATCGTGCAGAAATAATGAAAGACTAAATTCGTGTTGGAAAATTGTTCCCTGCAAAACTTTTTGATAACACTCACGATAAAAATCAGTTTGTGAATCCCTTAAAAAAGTTAAATGGTCAGGGACGCGGAATTTATTAGTTTCCGAGGTCTAACATTTCATCCAGCTTATCTTCATCCCATACATAAATCTATAAAATTATGTCCAAAGTTTCTCCCCGCACAATAATTTCGCCTACTATTTTATACTTTGTTCCCTCCAGGTGTGCACTTACTTTGATCACGTGATGACAAATTAAACACGTTTCAAGTTTTTGCGAGAAACAAAAGGCTTAAACAATAGGCTTCCAGACCAGTGTTTTTCTATTGACTATGGTCATATTATATTCTATATTTAGGCAAGAGCCTAATATTTATATTTCGATGTTAAATACTCTTTCTTCCCCCTATCCATCTTCTTCCTCCCCAAGGCCTGCACCTCAGACTAGGTTCTGAATCAATTATGAAAATCCTAAAGTGACATGAATTTTAATGAAATGAAGTACGCTTGTAAGGAGCTTGTTTGCCCCTTTAAGCCCTGGTTAAACGATCAAACATTGTTGGTCAAACATTTGAACTTTCCTTGTCAAGCACATTAGACCATTTGGCAAAGTCCAAAAACATTGCTCGTCTAACATTTTTTGCTTGTGTCTAGCAAAAAATGTTTTTGAACTTCTTCAAAAAGATCACCCCACATGCTTTGCTTGTCTTTCCCTTGACAAGCTGTGTTTGATCCTTTGGCTGCCTTCCATCATTGCTTGTCAAACATTTTTTTTCGTTATTGGTCAAACTTCAGCAACATTTCGGCACCTAACAACATTTCTTTGCAACAAGGCGTTCGTGTGCATTAGCAATGACTTCGTTCTACAAATATGTTAGACAGCAATGTTTTTGGACGTGGCCAACCGGTCAAACATTTGTTGTAAAGCAAGTTCAAAATGTTTGCCCAATAATGTTTGGTCGTTTGGCCAGGGCCTTATTGTCTTATTAGTGATATTTTAAATCAATTTTAATTTTATTACAGATACTGATGCGTGACTCAAAGGGAATCACAGAGGATCAACTTAAAGAGTACAAGCAATCGTTTAATCACTTTGACAAGGTAATTCAACATCTTCTGTTGGTTTTCAAGAGCTGGTTATAGCCTATGGAGGAAATTGTTCCGTCTAGACGGGATGTAAAATTATGAGGGTATTTTTTGTCCACCTGTTAAATGAAGAAAAAATCATCCCGGCATAGTGGGACGAATCGTTTTTTCTCTTTACGAAAATGTCTTATTTCTCATTTAAAATATCTTTCACGCTTGACATATAAATTGTAAAAACCAACGGTAAATAAAGAAAAAAGTTTCCGGATATATTTTTGTATTGCCGAAATATTCATTAAGTATCTCTGTTTGTAGGACAAGAGTGGATTATTGGAGCCTAACGAATTCAGACAATGTCTGGTCAGCTTGGGCTATAATGTTGGCATCGACGAATCAGTAAGTCGTATACAGATTTTTTTAACAATCAGGTCTGTTGAATACACGTATTTACAATGCTCCGTAACATACTTTTCAACATCTCGTGAAAAATTGCGGTAGATTCAAATTAAACCGTTGACTGTGCAGCTGGGAGATGTCGCTGACTTCGCAGAGAGACTCTAAGCACATATCAAATGTTTCCTCAAGCAGTTTGGAGTTGCTCGCATACAAATGTCTCTGTATAATAGTCATGGCACAGTTAAAATCAAGGACCTGTTAAGGATTTTTTGATACTACAATTCAACCAAGAGAGGTCTAAAAATAAGGAACTTAAGGAACTTGGACTTTATCGTACTGTCCAAGCAAATGTGCTTCGGGTTAGGCTCACTCTTCGCAAATTGCCACAATATCTTTAAGGGACCCATCGAGTCAAAATTTTCGAAATTTTCAAATGCTAATAACCTCCAAACGATACAATTTGCAGATTCCGAATTAACCAAGAATAAAAATGTTTAACTTCAAGCAGAGTCAGGAAAAAGTTACGGTCACACGGTCATTAACCGGAGGAAGGTCCATTAGAACAATAGAAAATATTTTGCCACACCTAAGAGACGCCTGTTTTTCATTTTTGAGTGAGGAAGATTCAACCTAGGGGTATTTTTGTCTGGAGGAAGGTTGAACACTTTTCTGGACTTTGCTTCAAGGGTCCTTTAAAACCACACTAGCTCATCCAGTCGTCGCTTGATTTATGATAATGATAATGTTCTATGTTATGGTATAGAGAATATGTCTAAAATGTATTTCAATTTTTTGACAGGATGACACTGAATTCCAGCGTATCATGATGATAGTTGACCCAAATGGATTCGGAAGAGTTACATTCCAAGCCTTCTTGGATTTCATTACTCGCGAAATGGCTGACTCTGATACCGCCGAACAAGTTATGGAATCATTCAGAATTTTGGCTGGTGACAAGGTGTGCTTTTATATCGCTTTCTTTTGCTATGTTGTGAATTTTAGTCACCCCACTTTGTTAGAGGGCTGTTTCCCTGATATTTGCATTAAATCGTGCCCTTAAAAGCCCGGTTCACACTTTGGACCTCCGGAATTAAGGGCTTCCGACATTTCCACTGAGTTTAAGGGATTCATGAAACCTCCGAGCTGTCATAACAGCCTACGGCTGTCTTCCTATTTCGCTTTGGTTTTGCCGAGCATTCCTCAGCGACATACGTATTTTGTATGTATTTTCTTGAATGCGAAACACTAGGACAGATCTAACCAGAATTGCCTTTCTTGTAATAAGTCTTGTGAACAGCAGATGAAAATTGCGAATATGATTCAATAGTTTTCTATCATCTATGGACGCTTGTACGGTTTGTGACTAAAAAATTTGCGGTTTTACGGTTTCTTGATCCTCCCTATGACCCCCCCCCCAGTAACGAATCTATAACAATTATATTATTTCAGCCGTTCATTACAAGTGACGAACTACGCCGAGAACTACCACCAGATCAAGCTGAGTACTGTATTGCCAAGATGGTTCCATACGACGGTCCTGATGCCGT
>JAADKT020522214.1:0-12555 GCA_011763395.2 Chrysaora chesapeakei
TCGACCCAGGTCGAACCCACCTCCAAAGTCGGGTTAAACTAACCCAGGTCGAACCCAGGTTAGTTGTGTCCACACTACAAAAATCTGACCTGGGTTAGCAAAAACCTGGGGCGAACCTGGGTTAGTTTGTCTAGTGTGGACAGGGCTATAGTCTATCAAGACCAGTATGAAAGCAAGCCTCAAACCACATGAGAGCGAAGACACGATATACAAGCCACAAGAGAAACAATTTAAGAAAAGAATGAGAGGAAAACAATAGGTAGATTGAAAACTCTTTTCTGTCAGGGGCGTGAGAAGGCTATTCTGACTTGGGTCGGTGCAAAACCATAATTAATAGAAGAATTTAAATTTCTTTTAACTATAGCAGAACGAAAGATTACTGAAGATTACAAAAGATGGTACCAAGGGCAGCGCCACCTTTTCGTTGGCTCACATTTTTCGATAAATGATGGGTCGGTCAATGCGAAGGAACAATGCCTCTTAAAAATACTTAGATTTTGATCACAGCACAAAGATTTTCTGTGGATTTAACAGTATCTATATCATCTCATGAGATGTGTAAAGATTTATAGGCCTAACCAGTTATTTTCCTTATTTGCCTACATATACATTATTCACTACCATTCTTGCAATGATTAAAATACATACCAATTTTCATCCCCCATGCATGAATATGGGTACCTAATGTCATATCATCAACTGTTTGAGAATGAGTTACTTTTACTGCTTTATGGAGCATTTGTAATGATTCAAGTTTTATTATATAAATTGTCTCATCTGCTTCATTGACGTGGTTGTACCATAATCTATCGTCGATCGTCTGAATTACGAATCCTTTATGAAGAAAACCTAAAAATAGAAGAGTTTGGAATCAAGGCTAAGTAATCACATCAGTAACATACGCAGGCAACATTCGGCGGCAATTTTTACAGTCGCAAAGGCACCGCAAAGCTGCAACATTTGGTACATTGTACTACTTGACTTAACACGCAAGCATATCTTCTATACGCACTACTGTCGTGGATACGCACTATACTACGGTGGAAATGCACGCAAAAATACCACAACAGTACGTAAAAAACCGCTCAGTAGCACACAATAGTGCTTTTCCACCACAGTACGCAAGAAATACAACCACATCAAGCATAATAGCCAACCGCAGTTGTGTGTATCTACAATCCACCACAATGTTCGAAAAATACATACACAGTTGTGCTTATCCACCAAAGTATAGTTCGTGTAGATTCGCTAAAGTGCTTATAAGGCTGTCCGCGAAATCCTTTAGACATCCTTTGATATATAAACTTTATTATAAGTACACATGTGATAAGTAATAACCTGTCTAAATGTAAGTAATGAGAAAATCATTCTTACCGATTCTTCCAAGATACCCATTGTAAGGCCATCGAACAGCAATAATCCTTTTCATTTTCAATTGCTGAATTTCGTTTATTTTCTTTTTTAAATGTTCACTCTCATCTATTTCTTTGATGTTGGGAATAAAATCTAAAATAGAAGAATAATCATTACAAAAGCTTTTTCTTTACGTTGTACGTATGTAACTACCTACTACATCATAAAAACAATTATCCTTTGGTCATTCAGGTGGTTAAGTCAGGAGAACGTGTAGTAATAATGGATAAAATGTTACGCAAAACTCTGCAAGCAATCAAGGATATTTATTTGGTATTTTAGGCTAGGGTAATAGGCAGTAATACTGCTGACGCGGGCCTGTTTGTGCCCCAGGACTGGTATACTAGAATGAATACCCTGGGTACTCATTTATCGACCTCGTAGACAGGAAGCTGTGTTTTCTCTATGCTTGTGGAAACTGAGCCTTGATCACTCAGCCACACCATCCATTTTCCCAGCATGCTTGCCAATAGTAAAACGCATGCATAAATTTTATACTTACGATTAGAGCATTCTTTTTTCTCTTTTGCAGCAACGACCGAAGAAACGGCAGGAGAATCCAAGCTAGAGCTTATCGGCGCACGAGGAACGTTCTCCGTGATTAAGCTAAGCTTCTTCGATTTTCCTTGAGTTGATGTTGCAGTTTTGGGTGATGTCTCAAACAATGATTTATCCGTGGTTTCATTTCTTGGTGTCGAAGTTCCATGTTGATCTACAAGCAGCTTTGATTCTGATGGCGTGGTTTTTAAATTTGCTAAGCTTGTAGTCCCTTTGTCGAGCAATTTTGGGAAACTATTAGTCAAGGTTGCTGAAAGGGAGGAGCTCTTCGTTGTTGACGTGGTGCTTCTTGTCGAAGACAAAGACAAGGAATGCGACTGGAAGATGTTCCATCTTTCAAAGTTGGACGTGAAAGCAATCTTAGTCTTCGGTGATGCATCTGTTGCTTTGATTTTGCCTTGCAGTGAAGAAGATAACTTCTTCTGGTGAATTTTGGAAGACTGTGGGTTAATCTTTGATGATGGTTTTAGAATTACTGAAGACTTTGCAAATAAAGATAGGCTGCTGTGGTCAGAAGATAGCAAAAAATATGAAGTGCTTTCACTTGGCTTGATAAGCAAAAAGCCCTGTTTTGTTTTCGATATTTTTCTGATCAATACTTCTGAATCTTCTTTACTATAACCAAGAGAATACACAGATTGTGTAGGCCCTATGTCTTGTTTGAAGTTGTTGGTCGATTTTACAGGCAAAAAGTCGACCGTGGTCTTAAAATCGATCGTGGTCTTAGAGTCAGGAAGACTGTCTCGTATTTCAGTTTGGGGCTTTCTAGGTGGTAAATAAACTGTTGGCTGGATGATGCTTTGCTTAACATTTGATCTTCTTCTTAGATTATTTGATATAAAAGCGTCTTTGCTATTTGATGGAGATTTATATTTGGAAGACATTTCCAAGTCTTTGTAAATAAGTGAGCTCACAACTTTAGGTAAAATTGTAGAGTCTCTAACTTGACTTGAAAAGAAGAGCTTTTCAGACGAGACAGGTTTATCAGAATGGATTTTCGTTGGCCAAGATCTCGATGCTTTATTTAATTCATGGTCAGCAAAGGATTTTTCTGTTTTGCTTGAGCTGAGGAGGGTCATAACAGATGTAGTTCTCGCTGTACTAATAGAATCACTCGCAGCAAAGGTCTTGCTTTCAGAAACTGACTTCATGTCCGTCTGTCCCACCATATATTTTCGACTGCTATCCCTAGTTGCAAGTCTTATTTGCTTAGCTAAAGCATTGCTTGCAACAAAATTGTCTTGCTTTCCAAGGGAAGACTGTTTCGTAGAGAAAACTAACGCATGTTTGCCAGAGAAGCTCACGGAATCTGTTGCAGCCGAATGCTTGAAGAATGGTGAAACTATGTGTTTGTGGCCTATATCAATAGTAGCTCTCCTGCCTTTTTCACCTGTAGTGGGCTTTATTTTACTATAATCAGATCTGGATACGTTCACCTTTGCAGTATCTGAAGTAAAAAGAACTTCTGTTGGATCTGTCGAGCTTGCAAGAACGGTTGGAAGAAATTTATCGATCTTCTCGTTTCCAAGAGACTCTGTAGAGTCCAAAACCGTGAAAGCTGAAGAGGTGCTCTTCTTGTGGTCAGCCATAGCTTCTGAAGACAGAATAGAATCATGTTTTGGTAAGGTATTTATTGGCAATGTCTTGGTGTCACAAGGCAGCGCCTTCATGTGGGATTTAGTGCTGGAAACCAATGTTTTGATGCTCTTGATCTGGCTTACACCTTCGGGTTTGACAGTAGTTAGTTCAGGTGATTGTAGGCTTTTTTGCAAGGCGAGATTTTCAGTTGCCCGTGGCCTACTGAGCACATCTGAAGTTGCTTCAGTATAGTCTTCCTCAGAAAGCTGAATACGATTTTTAAACTGAAGCTTGCCTTTTATATTATAAAGTTGTGGTGTTGCATCCAATTTTTCTAAGGGTGCTTTCGATTTTATTGCAGCTTTTGAGGAACTGCTAACCTTAACCTTTGCTGCTAGTTTTTTGCCCTGCTGGGTTTGGTCCTTGACAGTCGAATACAAAATTTTCACTTGTTTTAACTTTTCTGAACCTTGATCGTCGTGCAACCGTGTTGTATGGGTTGCAGAGCTTGAATGCAGTGACCCTGGTGAATTGGATGAAAGCAAGTTTGAAATTGCCTGAAACTCCTTTTTGGATATCGGAGAACTTGCAGTTGGCAGAAGAGATATTGTTTGCTTACTACTTGAGTGATGTTCAGGAATATTCACACTTTCAATTCTTTCCTTATTTATCGTTAATGCTTCAAAATCTTTTGATGAAGATATTTCTGAGGCTGACTCTTCTCTTGGAGTAGGCAACAAAGACAGAGAAGCAACAATTGTGGCAGATTTTGAAGGTGACCAAACTTCAGATACAGTCACTCCACCCTGTTCTGAAACTTGTGTTTTTGCTATTTCAAATTCTTTAGGCCTACTTGATGGGTATGGGAACTCGAATGTAGTTGCTGGTGAACTAACGGAAAGTGTCTCAGATGACTTTGTTGCAGTTCCTAACATCTTCGCTGAAGATGCTTCTAGAGCATCTTTACTTCTATTAATTACTGAACCTGTAGTTGAAGTTGAGCTTGCTGAAATTTTTACAGAGGTGGCGTATGCAATGTTGCTGACGAATGGCCTTTCTAAAGGCTTAATTTTCCCACGAATTTCTGAATGTTCGGCTACGCTTGAGCCTACACTCTGATCTGAATAGAGAGTGCTAACTGGTAAAGGGATGACTGAAGATTTTGAAGACACAATCTTTTCATTGTTGCTGATCACAAAGTTCCCTGTCAATTTTAGGCCCTTTTTCTGAATCGAAGACATTTTTTGGTGCACATCTCTAGACCAATTCGTAATGGCAGCAGATATGGAAGGCTTAATGTCCCTGATCCTTTGGTATTTCATGCTTGAGTATTTCTGATACATAGGTGAAATAAGATCTGTAGAGGACTGCAATACCTCTGTACCAATAGCTTCGAGTGCTGGTGTGGTTTCTGTTCCAGAATATCTCACTGGTACTTTGGAAGTCACTAAAGAAGACGATACCTTAAAAGCAGAAGTAATAGCATCACGATAAGGTAAAGCTTTTGTCTCTATTACCCGAAAATGTTGCTGTTTGGTAATCGTACTTTCCTTCGTTCGTAACTCACTGTTCAGTGAAGAAACGTACTCTATTTCGTGCACAGAAGTTGGCTCAATATTTTCTGTGTTTTTGTGATACTCAACACTCATCCTGTCTCTTCTATCTGTTGCCACACCTGCAGTTCTCAATGTGCTTACAGATGTATCAATGTGATCCGAATACTTTCCTCTTTCCACGTGTTTCTTTGGAGCAATTGTGTTCAAATCCAAATCAACTGATAGATCTTTTGCTTGGGGTGACTTTAAAGTAACAGAGAGTTTAGTGCTTTTGGAAATTTCTGCCGAAGTTACAGATATCGAATTAGGTGTTGTAACAGTCATTGGTTTCTCTTGTAACACGGAGGCTAACTTTGTCTTCAGTAGAATACTATAAAAAGAAGGCTTTATTCTTTGTTCCATACTTTGTTGCATACTAGTACTCAATCCACTATCTTCGCTCTCGGTAGGCTTCTCATATACGTTCTTATGTTCTTCAATCTTTGTTTCATCACTGACAGCAACTGATGCCCTCTGTTGCTGAACCGCAGTTGAGTACGTCCCTGAATGAGAGACTCCCTGAGCCGTAGTCCTTATTGGCATCTGCACAGAAGATTGTATTCTAGGTGACGTTCTACTGGCACTAAGTAATACTGTTTTGAATTTCTTACTAACCGTAGTTTCTTCATTCCTGATATCATAGAAAGTTTCAGAACTCACTTCATCGACATTAGTCAATTCTGATTGTTCAATTCTTCTGTGGTGTTCCCCCATAGATTCTGCAATGCTTGCAGCAGTAACGCTGTCATTATACAAGGGACTTGATTTACTTGCTTCAACCCGATGCTTAATAGTTGACGATTCAGTGCTCTTTAATCGTTTCTGGTGTCTTGTGCCATCACACTTCATATCTGCAAATCAGAAAAATTTTGGGTTAAAAAAAATGAGAACCAAAATAAAAAAATTTAAGTTAAATAATAAATGTCTTACAAACAAACTTCTCCATACGGGAAGGAATGCCAGAATGGGGGGCAATGTGGGTGATTGCCCCTGTTGCCCTAATAAGAGTTGCTATATTTTTCAATTTCCCATTGTTTTGCTCCGAATTCAGGGTTCAGCCCCCTTTACCCTGCTCTGGTTCTGGCAAATCTGTATTAGGGATTAAACTTTGGGGACAAGACTGAATAACTAACAAATATACTATTCGTCAATATCGTCATTCATGACAAATGTGTATAAATATGTATGGTGTTGAAGAAGGCTCAACATAGCCAAAACACAACAAGTAAAACGGGGAGAGAGCCTTGGGCCGCATGATTTTGAGAGTTACCCGACGATTTAATTGAGCTCTATAGCTTATTGGAAACGTCGTTAGCTGCCGGATCATGCAGTCAAGGTTAGACGAGCGTCTGTGGGCCAAATTGATCAAACAATGGCACATTATTAGAGGTACACCTTACATTAGAATGTGTCTAGGGGGAAAGGGTGTGGTATCCACTCCTCGTCAAAAAGTAGCATATATTACTTCAAATCTACTTACCTCCAATTTCGTAGGTAGCCTTGAAGCCCCTTTCATTGACAACATTATCAGAAATAAACCTGATCATAACATCTTTTGAATCAACACAGAAGTCTTTTGGAGCTTCGTTTGAACAGAATACTTCTCCAAAGCGTCCCCAACTGGACTCTCTGTATATCGCAATTTGTACATAATCAAAACAATCTGCGGAAAGGAAAAGAAAAGTATAAAAGGATGGCAAAGTCAGATGTAGATTTGTTTTTCTACAAAATATTTGTCCAGTAGAGAAGGAATGAGTTTAAAAGCATAAATCTTGCTACACACCCGACTCTTGGTAACGGAGGCGCATAGAATATTTTGTTATAGGGAAAGTTTAGAAGTTTCGTCCGGAAGATAAACGCCTTTCCCTCTTTATCTCCTTCTCAGTTCCTCATTCTCTCCTGCCCAGCGGTTATGGCTCAGGTACCAAGGGTAAAGCCGGCATCCTTGTCTGAAACGGGTTAATTAAATAGCTCACTCTTAACATCTAGAAACAGTGCATCAGGTCTCGAAACTTCGACCTAGACTTACTACCTGAGTCCCAATTATCGCTCAAGACAGAGACTAAATCCAAAATGAGAACGCTCGAGTTTGAGCGTCCTGCAATTCAATTCAATAGCGATACTTGTCTCATCACTAAGGTAATTAACCCGGCAATTGATCTGCCTTTGATTATAGACTTACAACCTGAGTACCAGTTATCACTCTTGAAGCCGAGGCTTATACCACAATAAAATCGCTCAAACTGATATTTTAAGCGTCCAGCAGTTTAACTCGAAAGCGATAACTACGACCCAGGTAATAAAAAAGTCTACCTTTGACCATTTGCAAATGCTCTGCTAGCTGTGTAGCTGAATAACCTGGGAACAGCCTCGTGTACGTCTCTCACTCTCCAAAACTTCTGAACGAGACCCCTTAGGACGTGACTTAATCTTGGTAAATAACTTACTTTCATACAGCACATTCTCCAGTTGAAAATCCTTGAATGAAATCCTTACTGACTGATCTTTTGCAACTTTCACAACATAATGACACTGGATATTGTGTGGATATACTGAAGGATAGTCTGGTGATGCTATTTGCCCTTCGCTTGAATCAAACTCTTCATAGCACTCTAAAGGTTATGAAACAAAATAAACAGTGAATTAGCGACGGTTAAATGGTGTAAATAGCGCCATTCACTGGGATCTCAGTAGTAGGTTGTGATGCAACCGTAGCTGGCGCTCAAACCCCGACCTCGCTGAGCTTCTGATACCAAGAGCCAGCTGAATTAGGCCACGACGCAACAGCACCTTCGTTTAAAAAAGTTTTTCTTATTTTGTATTGCAATTGCATATAGCTGCCTTCCCAGACCGGTTGGAGGGGGGCTAGTAAAATAACGCATTAAGAGCTTAAGTCTTCTTCATGGCTTATGAAAGACAAAGTAAAAACAGTGTCGATCCTGGCGACCACTCTTGGGGTACCTCTTTCATACGAATTCAAATGCAGGCTAAAATATATTGATAAACAACTTACTTTTGACGGCTTTGTATTTGATTTTAAATCCTTTCAAGGCTCCATCTTCATCAGTAACAAACAAAACAGTAATACTGTTTCCAGATGAGAACATTGTCTCGGGAGCAACTCTGCCACAATATGTACGAAGCAATGGAGCGTTAGTATCTTGACCATCAAACACGCTCACTTTATCAAAGTTACATAATTTTGATGTTTCAAGCACGAAGTCTTCAAGGTGCAAAGAGATTTGTTGATCGTCTTTGGCTTCCACTGTGTAGGAGCAGTTTTGTTTACTAGGGTAGATGTTAGGGTAGTTTGGACTTGTTATGTAACCCTCATTATCACGGTAGAAGAATCTGCATTCCTCCCCTAAAAATTATAAATAAGAATTAACTACATCAAAACCAAGAACCACGTTTTGTGTAGACAGAAAGCGTTTCTACTTTGGCTCGACAACAATTTCTATTGGTCATCCCGTTGCACCCCGTGTGCCCATTATTGGTGTTTTAAACACAATGCCATGATTGGTGCATTTCGATCCGCATCTGGGTAAAAATTCCGCCTCAGTCATTTGTTTTGGTCTGTTTTCTGATGTTTATTCACGCGAGTATCACACGAAAAAGCTTTTCTGGGGATATGATGCGTTTTCATACGCCAACGTTTCGGGCACAGACCTCGCATCATTCTCCCAGATGGGCCATGAATCTGGCGGTTTTGATGACGCTGCCACTCGGAAAACGTATGTGAAATACAGAAAAATTTTCTAGGCCCTTTTCTCACCGTTTCGGAACAAATAAAGTAAAACACAATATTCAGCGTTTATTGATGCAAAAAAACTGGTAGGAAAAAAGTTAGTGGTTTCAGCGAAGCCTCAGTCACTTTCGTTTGAGAGAAATGAAGCTTCGCTATTATTGAGTTTTCATTTTTGTTTACAGAAAGCGAAACATAATGTATACTATTGATACTATGTTAATTGATGCACCTTTACCTTCAATTTATCATGGAAGGGGTTTTACAAATTAAGGGGTTCCTTGAAAACCTTCTGCTAGCCACTTGGGAACAAATTCACAATTGTTGGGTTGTATTCATATTAAAGATTTTTTGAAAAACTCGAAAATTTCAACCATACCTTTCGACAGTCCCTCTTGACTTTTAGCTCTGTTCCATATTCCAAATACCAGAAGAAAGTAAAATAGATACAATACCGAGCATCTTCTTTTGTTATTACGCATCAGCATTTTTCTTGCCTCAGAAAATACCAAGCGAGCTTCGACAATTTATACTTTGGCTGCAAAATAATGCTACTCGAAACTCGTTAACCTCAAAGGCAAATGAGAATAATGTTAGAAACTATATCAAATAAATAAATATTGCATATTTCCTACTAACTATCATCACAGCATACTCAGTTGATTTTGCTCCGCGTCAGCAAGAACAGGAAGGCCTAAGCTAGGATTTATTATCAATTATGCTGTTCAGGCTGTGCTTAGGTGTGCACCATTTGTTTTCATGCATCCTTTGAGTGGTGCATATCATGACTTTGCAACTACATCTTCCGATTTCTTGAGATATATTGTTGCAGTTCTTCATTTTATTAGAGATGGGTAGGGCCTTTGATCACAATAAAGTTGCTAATTAAGATTGGACATGAATTATATGAGTTTGCGCTAAAGGCAGACACGTTACCGAAGCAATGAGCGAACCAAAATAGGTACTACTCTTATAAAGTCCATTTCAGCTTCGTTCGCAATTGCTGCTCGAAGTGGAAATGGGCCTTAAATTCGGACCTCCATTTAGGCAAAATTCCTCTCAAGAAGTGTTTCGCTTGGTGGCGATCCAGTGTAATTTACACGCCAAATAGGGACAAATTAACAGCAGTGTCGTGCCGAGGCCCAAGAAGAATAAGACGCTTAAAAACCTCAGTTTTCCATACTGAACCCAATTCGCAATTTGATTGGTTACTAACTATACATAATGGAAATGTCTGATGTCGCCACAATTCTATCGAAGTATCACAGCAAAATAATTTAAATTTGCGTGCAGAAGATTTTCAGAGTCGAATTATTTCTCAGATTCACCAGGGCCCCAAATTCCAAAATTTTGGCAACCGAAAAAAGGGCCAGAAATGGTTGATGCTAGAGTTGCTTCCCCAATCACTAACTTTCGCTCACATTGAATTGAATTGATGTTGTTGTTGATCACTTCAGTTAGTTTGAGCGTCAAGCAATTCAATTCAATAGCTATAACTAAGACTCATGTAGTAAATCTAGGTTGATGCCCGAAAACGGAGGAAAAACGTTTGGGGCTTGGGACAGGTTGTATGAACGGTTGAAACGATCTTAGGAGCGAAGTGAAACATATACCATAATTCTTACAAAACTTCGTACTAATTCTATCATTCTTTACCAATATAATTCAGATTCCATTGTTTTATCAAAATATCAATTATTGTACAATCATTTCAAATAATTTTTATAATTTTCTACGAATAACAACAAGCAAGTGCCATAAACGGCAAAAATACTTTTACTATTTTAAAAAACAACGAACAAGCACAACGCCACAACACTGGCAATATAAAAATAATAAATGATATATCATGAAATGACAAACACTGGAAAAATAGATATGATAGCTAACTTTATGACAGAAGCACGCACATTTGTGACATGAGAAATAGTTTTTCGAAAGATTTTCTCCCAGCGAAACTCCATGGAAAACAAGAGGTATTTTCAGTGACATTTCATCTCGCCGGACTTGTGATTCGCCTCATAAACTAAGGCCCTGGCCTAATGATCAAATATTGTTTGTCAAACATTTGAAATGTACTTGTCAAAAAATTTTGACCGTTTTTTACCAGACTGCAAAGCAGAAACATTGGTAAGCAAATTCTGCTTAAGGAGAAATGTTTTGTGACGCTAAACGGCTAAACAGTTAACCATTGCTTGATCAGCAAATCTCAAATGTTTAACAAACATTGTTGGATCGTTTGGCCAGGGCCTACCTCAGGGCCTAACAGTCAACTTGTTAAGCAAAATTACAGTCAACTCAGTCAATAGACGATTTGTGACACTTTTTTATGACCGGGTAAGGTTTAGGAGCAGATAAACTTTAGGATGAAATTTACTTCTACAGGGATAGTTTTGTGAGGATCAACAAAACAATAGAATTTAGATCACCAATCGCTTCTTGTAGGACTGGAAAGTCACTGCCTTCCCAGCAAATGAGAAATCTCTGAAGCTCAGATTGCTACACACTGGTCAATACAGGGTTTAATCCAGTAGTATATATCCAATATTTGTCTCGTACGTAATGTATGACTATATTGCCACGACTTCATGTGTAAACGAAAAATGGCTACAAACAAGTTCCTTATGATTTTGCAAAGCTATTAAATTTGGATTCCTAAAAAATTTGTGAATTTCAGAGTCCCACAAGGAACCTGTCTGTGCTGTGAACGTAATTCTATAGGCCTCGGCAAGTTTAAGCGAAACTAGGTAGACTAAACATAACAGAACCCCATAAACTGGCCAAAATCTTAGGCATATTCCTACTAGACTAAACTTAAACGACTGTTAGCTACAAAAGAAAAGTATACCACAGTACGACAGGGTTACGTCTTAAACTTCTTCCTAAACTAATTTTATATAACTTATAACTATCTCTACCAAACATTGTCTTCATAAGTTTAATTACTACTAAATACGAACGCTAAAACGACCAGCTTACTGCAGTAACACTGAAACCACAGTGGAAGCATGCTTAAAAGTTTGGAAAATAAAAAAAACGCTAAACATATTCTTCTTCATGCGCAGGCGTAGACGAAAAAACAACCGCTGGCCTCCGATGTAATTCTTGCGAACTGTGGGCTGAACTGTCTCGATCTGATTCTGCCTGCAATCTAAAGCTTCTGTTTGCTGCTTCGTTTCCACGCGAATTCGAGGCAGCCTTCGTTGGAGTTCGTGTTGGATGATCAAGCGAGGCCAAGGCTCGATAAACATCGGCTAGATTCTCGTATTTCATGCCCCAGTTTAACAACTCATCCCAGTTAATCGGCGGTATCGGAGTTACGTTCGTTTTTGCGGTTAGTCCTGGGTTAATACTCCCGATATCTGTTAAACTTGTCATTGAACTGCACTGAGAGTTTCGTCGTGGTCGAAAGCTACTGTCCACGTCACTATCATGCGCGTCTGCGTGTTTCGGTTGCGTTGAAAACACTAAACGTTTTCGTTTAAGTTTATTAGATGAAATCCTTTCGTCGCCATATTCGTATTCACTGCACGTAAATGAACCATCGGATTCCGACGACGAATCTCGCTCGACGACGTCGCTCAATCGATCTAAATCGCTTCTCGTGTTTCGATCGCTTAGAGTCGAACCACGATCGTATAAATCAACGTGCGGCGCAAAGTGTCG
>JAADKT020522325.1:0-12548 GCA_011763395.2 Chrysaora chesapeakei
AATAACGAAGCATTATATGTTGAAACTAGTTGTGTTTTTATGTAATGAAACCGTTTCGACGAAAGGCCGCGAAGAATGAAATTGTTCAAAATTTCAAGATATCATATTCGCTAAGATCAAATAAAGCTTCCAAACTAGAAATGCCTAGAAACGCTTGCTAGACGTACCTGGAAAAATAGCCAGGGATTGATAATTTGGTAATTTCTCACTTCAAGTATAAATGGTTAATGGAGCCTTTTGGGGAAGAATGATGGGAAATATATTGTACTTCTGTTCCTTTTCGTATTAACCCTCTTGTTCTTTAAAAAGGAGTTTCTTCCTTTTCATCCGAGCCTCGACAGTTCCTTAAAGTTCCTTAATTTTTTGGGAATTTTCAGCCTCTAGTTCCTTATAAAGGTGTTCCTTATTAAAAAAAACTTGTAAAAACTCTTATTTTGGTTCTTTTCTTGCTTTTCAATGTAATTGGCAAAACAAGTTTGCTAAGAATCTTGAACATACTAAGATATTCTTTATATGGAAAGTCATCTTTTGCAAAATGTTTAGCCAAATTTACCATTTATTGACCTGTCAATAAAAAACCAGAAATTGCTTTACATTATGTTACTGGTAACTATTTTTTATTACCTTGAAAAGAATCAGTCAATTCTGATAAGATTTACTGGTAAAAATAAGAATCTATATGGGGATTTGGCAGGGCCGTCACTAGGACTCAACAACCAGGGTGGTGTAACTTGGCATTTTGCCGACAAAATGGGCGTGGCTTTTTAGAGATGGGTGTGACTTGGCTGTTGCTCTTTCCTTGGCTAATTTCTTTTTGTTTTCCATGCTTTGCACACAACCGTCAGCCAGGAATATTATGCTTGAATCATAGAACATCATATAGAAATGGGGGACACACATGCAAGAGGGGTCCGGGGGAAAAATTTGAAAATTTGAACTGTAAAGGGACTCTAAAATCGCCGTGAAACACAACCTTTTCAGCTGTTGAACAACAGCATTGTAATCATTTGCGCGTTTGATTCTTGTATACACTGTATAATTTGAGACTACTTTGATAATGCACTCTAGAGCGCTTTACAGCTTGAAATAGGCTAAACCTCTAATTTTAGACATAGGCAATCTTGCCGACCCCGTCTATTGTATCTCCATCCTGTTTGCTGCTGTGTGATTGTATCTGTTATGGCTGGCAAACTGGCATATACAGATACGATTAGCTGGTAAGAAAACACTTTCTCTCGGCATTTGCTCGCAGGTAGCAACCCCATGACTGTTATTGATAACTTACATGTCGGCAGCTGTGGAAAGTGGATGCTAGCATTCGTCGGCAAGCTATGTGCTGAACGCTTTCCCGACATTTGCCGACACGTTTATTTTGTTTCTTTTGATTTGCAACATTTCTCGCCCTTAGTTACTGTTGCCGAAAAATTCCGTTCTTCTCAAATTTGCCGACAGAAGACTTGCCTGGGGGGCGTCACAACCCCCACACCCCCCCATAGCGACGGTTTGGAATAATTATTCGAAATCTTCGCACTCAGACTTTCTTGCGACTTTCTTATATTAACTATAAGTTTTTTATATAAGGATCACCTTTATAAGGATCTCTGAGGCTGAAAATTCCCAATTAAAATTCAGTCAGCTGTTCAAATTAAAATTACTCTTAGGTGCCTAATTGCTGGGGAGGGGGTGGGGGTTGGAATAAACGGGGGGGTCAGTCTTTGTTTGACAAACTTTGTCTGGAAACTGTTGAAACGCAGAGCGAAGGGTACTGTAGTGCTATTAGGCTAAGGAAATCCATAGTTCTAACCAACAAGTTGTGTGTATAAGTGAAATTTCACATCAAAAAGGTCAAAGTAAGTTTATTGAAAAATATCAACATCAATATTAATGCGAACTCAATTAGCGGGGGGGGGGTCTTAATAAGAGCAGGGGGGTTCGGGGATTCTCTTTATATTATCTTCTTTTGCTTTACATATGCTGCATAGCCCGCATATCTACATAATTTGCAAAGCTGCAAACCAATTTTATACAAATGCATTGGCTGAGCTTGGGCAAATCAACCCCAAGTCTAAAAATAGAATTTAGGGGTAAGATGTGAATAGGGTCTATATAACATCGTTTTGACGCATCAAACTGCCCTTGACTGTGAATTACGACTTCCTATGACCTGTCGTTCTTCCTCTAAACCCAATGGTACAATTAGGGGTCTGGACCAGATTATCCCAGTCTAAAAATAGAACTTAGGGGCAATATATGATTTGGGTCTACATCACATATTTTTTCAGCGTATTAAACTGCGTTTATGTGGTGAATTGTGACTTTCTATGTCCTGGCGTTCTCAGTTTATGGCCAATTGTACGATTGGGGTCTGGACCAGATTACCCCAGTCTAAAAATAGAACTTAGGGGCAAGATATGACTTGGGTCTATATCACATCTTTTTCAGCGTATTAAACTGCGTTTATATTGTGAATTGTGACTTTCTATGACCTGGCGTTCTCAGTTTATGGCCAATTGTACGATTGGGGTCTGGACCAGATTACCGCAGTCTAAAAAGAGAACTTAGGGGGAGGCAATATATGACTTGGGTCTATATCATATCTTTTTCAGCGTATTAAACTGCGTTTATGTGGTGAATTGTGACTTTCTATGTCCTTGCATTCTCAGTTTATGAACAGTTGTACGATTGGGGGTCTGGACCAGTGTACCCTAGTCTAAAAATAGAACTATGAGGCAATATATGATTTGGGTCTACATCACATATTTTTTCAGCGTATTAAACTGCCTTTATGTTGTGAATTGTGACATTCTATGGCCTGGCCTTTTCTGTTAATGGCAAATGGTACGATTGGGGTCTGGACCAGATTACCCCAGTCTAAAAATAGAACTTAGGGGCAAGATATGACTTGGGTCTATATCGCATCTTTCTTAGCGTATCAAACTTAGTATTTTCTGAAATTTTGGTGCTTGTGTCACAATTTGCACAATTCTTCTGCTTATCACCCTCACTACATAGGGATAAACTACGCACAAGTTAGAGTATCTTAGTTTTCTTATTTTATCTTGCTAGTCCCACGTCCCCTTCTCGAAAACTTTAAAACAGATAAGAAACATCAAAAAATATTGGCTGGAGGCGATACTCTTAGGTGCCTAATTGCTGAGGGGGTAGGAATAAACGGGGGGGGGTTGGACTTTGTTTGACAAAATTTGTCTGGAAGCTGCTGAAGCACAAAGCAAGAGCCCTATTGTGCCTATACACTCTTTTTTTTTTATAAGAAGCTAAGAATTTTCTTCCGTACTCAAAGTTTCTTAGTTTTTGGACAATTTTGGTACTGAAAGTTTCTTAGCACTTTCTTAGAGATCAAATTTTATTAGTGCCAAAACAGGAAATTGACACTTAAATTTGACAATTAGAAGAAGCAATACAATTCACGTATACATCAGCCGTTTTTTTGTAAAAATAGACACTTATGGTGTAACAGAAGTTCGTTTTTCGATGCTATATTTCTAATTCTAAAGACCCTTGAGATCTGCGAGTTTCTTATCATTTTGGGTCGAGTACTGAAAGTTTCTTAACCAATATTGATCTCAGTACTGAGTTTCTTATAGACGGGTTTCTTATAAAAAAGAAGAGTAAGGTGCCTTTTCCAAATATTCATATTTTGCTTTTAACTAGATAACTATCGAATAGGTTTTTTGTAACCTTCAACATTAGGACTTAAGTTTCAATTATATAATCCGAGTGAACATTTTAGTTATGAAATATTTGTAAAGGATCCCTAACTTGGGGTTTTGTTGGTGGCTTTGCTAAATATCATTTATGCTTTAAGAAGAGGTATCGTGGAGCAAACTTTTTTGAAAATTTTTTACGGGCTTGGTCGCATAATTGGACACTAGTTGAAGTTCACTTTATTTAAGTTTTTGTAGGGTTTTCAGCCTAAAACCAGTTAGACTTGTTGATTCAATGCAAATAGAAGCGGAAACAAACATAAGAAGAAATCATGTTGACTGTGGCAGGTGTGATTGCTAACAACAGATGCAATGAAGTTTTTCTATGCTGTGTGTATTTATCTTCTGTCTCTTTTATTTGCAGCCTTCAAAGTCTTTCTTCAGCTTTGTACAAGATATCAAAGCGATTGCTACAGGTCTTGAGGTAAGTCCATTGTTCATTTGCATCAATAATTTGTTATCCCCGTGCATTCTATGTGTTCTGTAATATTTTTGTAACCTAGCGCGTGAAAAGCTGCGAATAAGCATGCAACCAAGGAACTAAATAGTCCAAATTTGTCAACACAGGTCAAGAGTCTTGCAGTGATCATTCAGCTGACGTGGATCTCCAAAATTTGTCACAAGGCTTAGATTCTAGAACGTATACCCTACAGGTACTTATTTACCGAACAGGAACGGATGAAACTGCTGAGTTCACCGTCGGCTTGTAGTTCATGATTCTGACGAGAGCTGCATTTGTCCTGCAAGGCGGAGCCTTCTGAATTCGAAACCTAAAAGTTACCGATAAACCTGCACAACCGAAAAATTAACTGCCATGCTATGTGATGTTTATATTTGATGGCCCATTCTAGAGCATCATCTCACAACTGATCTTTGCATCTACACTTCGTTACTTTCAATCTATTTTCTTATCCTTAGTTTGGTTTTCTATTATGGCATTTAATTTGAGACGGGACTGTTGATTGTTTTCCTCCCTTGTTACTTTCATCACTGCTTGCA
The DNA here is from genome assembly GCA_011763395.2 of Chrysaora chesapeakei. Taxonomy (NCBI): domain Eukaryota; kingdom Metazoa; phylum Cnidaria; class Scyphozoa; order Semaeostomeae; family Pelagiidae; genus Chrysaora; species Chrysaora chesapeakei. The sequence goes on from JAADKT020522325.1 coordinate 4,725, forward strand.
AAGTTTAAAAAGACTCTGTGAGGATTTTGTGGAGCAACGGAACGTGACCTAAAAAAGCCGGGACCAAGGGAGCATTTTTTAAGAAAATATTTCAACTCGTGGGCAGATAGAAACGGATCATAGGGAACGATGGGGAAATGAGAAAAAGGCCAGTTTTTAAGTAAACATGCTTCCGTAATGTAACGAGGACCCCAGGTCGGAGCCCCTTTCATACAATCTATCTAACAAATACCTTTTTACTTTCATTCTTCCTAGACCGTAATACTGTAATCAAATTTTGTGGGGAAATGCAAAATTTACAAACTTGCTAATTACTCCTTTTTTCAAGAACAAGGAAATTCAGCCTTAGCCTCGTCAATCTTATTTTCAATCTCAATTTTTCTTATTTTTATCAATTTGTTTACTCCAAAAGTGCCAAATAAATGATTTGGTCCAAATAAACGGGGGGGGGGGGTGTGAAATTTTTCGAAAATTTAATAAATGGGGGGTCCTAATAAGGTCCGGTGGGTGGGGGAAATTTAGTAAACGTAGTTTAATCCTTTCACAAGTGAAAGTTTTTCTTCAAAAATTAATACACGGGGTGTCCTAATAAGGTCCGGGGGTGGGGGAGAAACTCAAAATTAATAAACGGAGGGAGAAGGACGTTTATTTGGCACCTTAGAGTAATCTTTTTTAAGTTATTATATATTTTCTATTTTGTTTGATCTCTGCATCATATGATTCCTAGGCTGTCTTGTTTTTGAGTAAATTTGGCCTGAATGTTCTTTTGAGATGAAAGAAACGAATTAACAGCACAGTCACGATGCATTTTAGAATAACGACAATATTGCATAACATGTTTCCAAGAACATACCTTTTATAATCCACTGAAATTCACTAAGGCCTATATGTGCCGTCTTCGAGTAATAAGAACTAACAGAAATGATATTTATAACTAGAATTGTTTGTTCTTTATAAATATTTGAAAAATGCAAAACATTTTTTGTTGCACTACGGACAAACTTTCTTAGAACAAACTTTCATTGAACAAACTTTCTTAGAACAAAATTTCATTGAACAAACTTTCATTGAACAAACTTTCTTAGAACAAACTTTCATTTTCGTTTCTTGGTCTTCTAGAAAACGTCTTCTGTAGTTTTTTTTAGATATGCGGGGTTTTTATTAAAAAAAATAAACATAAACAGTGTGTTCATGTTAGTTCATTTAAGGTCTTGCAATTTTAAAAGCTATATCCTGTTTATGACGAAACAATTTCCCAGTTTTTCATAGACTAATCTTTTCAAGGTAATAATCTTGTTTTCCCCAAAAAACCTTGGTTGTAAAGATAAGTCTTCCGAACCACAATAAAGAAATTCAAATATACTTTATCTGGATTTTTCCGATAAGCTTGTGTTTATAGTACAGATGACAAGCCTCGATAGGGAAACGCCCTTTAATAATGTTTGCTAAACCATCATTTAACATTCTTTAATGAAATCTATAAATATTTGATCATGTTTTGAATTTGTTTGAGACAGCAGTTTTATGAAAAAGCATCGTACTTCAGCTCTGGCTCTGTTTGCACCTCTCTCTACAGTGCAAGTGTATGTGTTCACCATGTTTGTATACACTCTACTTATATGAACCAAGAAATCTTGCCAGAATTTAATGTTCTTATTTTTCAACCTTTCAGCCTCGAAAGTCTCTCGTCCTCATCTTATAATACTTCTTCGGTCGATTTATATACTTTTCCCATAATTTTTCGGAACCTAAGCCTCTGACTGTGGTTTCTCTGCTCTCATTTCTTAGCAGAGTTCGCTTTCAATGCATCAATAAAATTGTTTAAAAGGGCACAACGAAATAAACGTTCTTTTTATTCCATTTGTTCTAACCTATTTTTACAGAAGCGTTTCAAAGGCCTCCATTTTGTTTCGAGAGATATTCAATACAGTTTCTGTGGAAGTTTAGAATTAAAATATTAATTGAATATTTGAAGTCTCTAAATGTAGCTTCCTAACCTTCGTTTACTATACTGCATTAGCATCACTACTATATGAAATCGTTTAATCGACCAAAGGAACCAATAAGATCTTGACCAAAGGAGCGAATTATCCCAAACTGATTGCGATAAAAAGTATATCAATTATACTTGATATATCTTATGCGTGGAGTATTGATCTTAAAATATCAAAATAATAATTTAAATATCTTAATTTAGTTCTTACATCCTCGCAACTATATTTCATTACTGATGGGTCGATTTTTTTTTACACACAGCTAAGTCTGAAATTTTATAATGAAGAGGCAGACGGTGAAGAACATCGAACTGATGTTATCAATGAATTTTCGAATCAATTTTGAATCGACATTAACATTATTTTTTTTTCAGCAACATAAAAATTATTGACGTACACAGCGAAGTAAATTATATAAATGACTAGTCCATATAAAGAAACGGAACGTTTCGAACCCATCACAGGTTCAGCATCGTTCAATCAAGAATTTAAGTAAATTTATACTAGTTAATAACATTGTCTAGGGACATATAACTTAAAAATTGAGAGGAAGCCGAAAAACTAAGTGGGCGGAATGCTATAGGACAAAGCCGGCAAAGGTCGAAAATAGCGATGCGGGACAGCACACGGCTTAAGAGAAGAGAAGAGAAAAGATGAAAATAGAATAATTCTAAGGGGATTGAAGACTGTTGGAATTAAGAGTTGGACGATCGCGCAGGATAAGGAGACTTTCATGGATAAGGAGATCAAAAGAGTTACCAGCTTTATTGAGAAGACCGATATCATTAAGAGACGCAGAAGCGCCTGTTTGGTTGATATGGTCAAGGATAGCTGAGGGATTAACTTTTATGTTTACTCCATGTTTATCATCACCCAAACGTTCTCTATACATCGTATTACAAGGTGGCGGGAAGTTTTCCCGAAGAACGAAGCTTTGCAGCCAGGACACTTAAATTTATAAACGATGTTTGAGCACATTCGAAGGGGGGGGGTTGTCTTTGAAGGGTTAGAGAGAAGAAATACGTCGAGGGGAGGTGAAGATATTGTTAAGTCTTAAACAAATAAGGAAAGTGTCGTTAACCGCTTGCCCAATAACATGTTTGATAGATGTGAAATTTGTCATAACACATTTTGCCTACATGTTTACTATTTCAAAATAACGCTAAGCGCACGCAACAATGTTAATATGAACGTTGAACTAGGAACAAAGATTTTACTGCATTTTTATGTTCAGTTAATCAGCAGAGTATAAATACATTTTGCAGCTGATAACTGTATGTGGCTTCTCCTTGATTTCAATTGTAGCAAATGGTTGGAATTCAAGATTGCTCGTGTTTTTATTTTGGTCCATGATAACAGCTTAAGAAAACATGTCAAGTTTGAATCAATTTAATCACATGAAAGTTTATTTTCGTGCGACTCCTTGCGTTTTGACAATTATTTCATCCCCATCTGGGTTTCTTTACAAAAACTGCTATCAACTTGTTTTGTATCCTTCCTCTGAATGTCTGACTGTTAACGGAAAGTTTCAAATTCTCTGTACTCAACGAAGGTTTTAGACGAAGAGCTCATCTCACCAAATGACCGTTTCAGCGATGTTGCCCACCAAGGCTTATCGAACGCGTCAAAATTTACACGCAAAGATCATTTTCAGGCCACAAAATCTCTACACAACAGCAAGCAGATTCTCGTCAAGAAAAGCAGCGGATAAAGCAGCTGGGTTCATTATTTTGAACCCAAAACATTCTATTTCGAAATTGGACCATGTACTGAATGATAAAAATAAAATGCACAAACTAAGCAATGTCGATCATAATGATAAGCGGCTTAAATAAGAAACAGTTGCCTGCATCTGTCAAGAGAAATCTGTTCAAACCGGAGATTTATGGTAGGTCTCGGATGACTATCTGAAAATTAAGAACCTGTGCGATGAATCCGACAAAATGATGGCCTTGCTATGGGACGTCCTTGATAAGTTTTTAACGGCCTCTGCATACGTTGGGATTCCTTTAGTCAAAAACAGAGGAAGACAAACCTGAATCGTGCTTTCATTGATCCGGATACTTCTGATCTGCTTTATCTGGATTTGGGAAAAAGTGTCCGGTTAAACTAAAATTGCCTTGGGTTGGTAGCGTCTCCTTGCGATTCGACAGTCAAATAGAAAAGGTCCTAAGCAAGATCCTTATTTCATTTGAAGCTTTTTGCAATCTGCCAAAATAAAAACAAAATGGCCGGATCTTTGTAGACAGAAAGAATTATTTTTCTCTCATGGACTCTTCAGATTAATTAATTCCTTTGGTCTTACTTTTCCCATTCTGCCCTGCGATCTGATTGTTTTTCAAAACACAATGCCCATTCGACTTCACCTTCTTACTGATATATTTTGATCTGCATCTGGATATAAATTCCCCCTTGGTCAATTGTGTTAGTCTGTTTCTTACGATAAGATTTTCCCTTTGATTGCAATTGTTAAATTTTTTACGTTTCAAAGACTATCAACTTTTGGAGAAACACCGAATGAAACTCTTTTACACTCTTTCATTCTTTGTTCCTGTTTTAATCTGGAGGGGCAAAATGTATTTTTGCGTCAGCCATTATGTACAGTTGCTTTAATATTTTGAGTCACTGCAAGGCTTCATGCTTGAATTTCAGTGTTGACATTGGCCTAAATTTTGAAATAAGAGCCAACAACTTCTTTTTATCGCGCAGAAGCACGAAATCAAATCCACGAATCATTTTAGTATATTTAAGATTTAAGGAATAACTTCAACTAAATGAAAGGACGATTAAATTGACGATTCCTTATTGTAAAGTGGCTGATGTTCTGCCTTGAGCCATGAAGAACAATATCGTATTTCGAGGAAACAGGCGGAAGCTGGCATGCGTAAATGCGTTTTTTCGAATGTTGTCGTTTCCAGTCACCTGTTAGTCCTCAGTGACGATGTTTTGTTGTGGTTTACCGATCTCCACCGACAAAGTTATGCTGTTAACCGAAATTTAGACACGATGATTCCCAATGCGTTTGATAATGTCGGAGAATGTTCCGTGCGAACTAGCAACTCGATAGCGAATACGTCGCCATACGCCTAGTGGCTGTGACACTAAACTCTGCCAAGGCAATAACTGCAAAAGTAAGCCGATTAGCATATACAAAAATCGTCACAGAATACTGAGACCAAAGCCCCAGACAAAAGAGAAATGTTGGATGAACATACACGATCATGTTGTATGAGCAAGCATTTTATCGTTCGGCCACCCTGTTTGATGCATTTGATGAAGTATGCTGATGTATGTATGTATGCGTATGTTGGTGTTCGAACGATTTTGAAGCCGGTCAAACTTTCGGTCCTACATTAGCATACATTTCTTTTGTTGTCTTGTGTGACGTTTTGATAATCTGGCCGATTAGCCGAATAGTCTAGACTCATGGCACGGGTCTCTACACTGAGTTTGTCACTCTACACTGAGCGATTGTAGAAAACAACAATAACATCATCGAGCGAAGTAGTGGGACATATATAGTGTGTCTACGGATCGACCAGAAACGTTCCGCTCCGCATGCGTATCGTGCCCAAAAATTTAGGAAGGATCTGTTTGATATTGTTTGCTAGTTCGATTGTGATTGATATCGTTTGGCCACCCGTTTTCGTACAATTATGTTCGGTCACACAACAATGTATGTTCATCCAACATTTCTCGTTTGCCTGGAGCTTAAGGTTTATCGTTGCTTCTTTGCGCAGGACAACGTAGAAAAATCGTGTGTTGCATAATATTTTGTTCTTCCTTTCTAAAAAACCATCTTTTGTCAGTTTTGTCTTGAAGATCAAAAATATTTTTCAAACTCTCACTTTTGCAAGTATGTAAAAGTGCCCTAAAAATTTAAGGTACTATTGTTTTGCTTCGCCTGTTAACAACCTTTATCTTCCATCGTTTCGATTCGATTTATTGGTCTTTCTCTGAACAGCTAAGCTTGCCAAAAAGCTGACAGTGACTAATTTCAATACAGACAAGTTGAAACAGCTGTTCTTTTTAAATTTTTGGTTGAAACAAAAAGAAACGTCTGTACAAAGTTTCCATCTTTATACTACTTATAAACTTGTAAACTAATATAAAGAATACATTAATAATTTAAGATAATTCAAACAAAGTCCAGAAATATTATTGGTAGTTATTAAAACATCTTGCTTGTTTTCAAGATTATGAAATCCTTTTCAACTTAGAATGAAATGGGCGGTAGGTTTACCTTCCAATTAATGCTTTTTTGCTCCTGTTATCTTATCTATCTTAGACTATTTCATGTTATATTTTTATATTGTTTTTATTCTGTTTTTCTTATCTTTTTGATCTGATAGGGCCATAATAACAAAAACCAGACTATAACGGATTTTTTACCTGAAATAACTGAGGCATAAGAACATTTCGCATCTTCGTTGGTTTTCTTATAGTTAGATAGGTGATGTGCCAGTGCTGCCTGTCGCACGCGATTGTACACATTTTTCGGAAAAATTGTTGTGAGTTTTATAAGGCACGCTGTCAGAATGTCTTCTTAATCATAGTGTCAACCTTACAAAAAGATTTTCTTCACGAAGTAGCCAGAAGATTAACTTTTCCTTGTTTTCGACTTCGACTGACATATCAAAGAATTTCAACAACCTGGTAAAAGTCAAAGATGTGTTTATCCTGTGAGCGGTTAGACTCACTTACGATAATCACAATCTATGTAAACATGTAAACATGGTTTTTTTTTATTTGTAAGATTCCATTGGTAAAATTTGTTTAAATATATGCAAGAAAATATAACATGGCCTTGTTTGCTATTTATATAAGTACAGTTTCCACGCAAACCTTTTTATAGTAAGTATTTTCCGAGGATGACGTCATGATTTGGCTAAAGTGTAGTAAAACTCGAACTCACTATATATCAATCGAAAGCTCCGAGTTAGGAAAGTACATATTTGCCCGTATACATATCAATTAACCCAGAATTTGAAATAGATTTCAAAGTAAGGTTCAAAGTCATATTTTTATGGAAAATTCCCTGCCTGCGATGCGCTAGCTATGCTAATTAGTACAAATCAATATAAAAAACTTAATATTTGAATTTTCCCTCATTATCTTTTTATTTAGTTATTTAGTATTCGAATGCAATCAAGCGTCAGTATTTTGAGAAGACGTCTTTCACTACCGAATTTACTCGAATGAGCCCCGATAGACCACAATAATGTAACTTTATTGGCTTCAAAAATCCTCGTGCCCTTGTGTATGATTCCCCTTTAATATGTCCAAGCTACCCATCTGCCCAAGTTGTTCAATGAAGGTTCCATTTAACATGAATTATTTGCAAATAAGTGCCCTCTTATATGTGACAAGGGTGCGGCTCGAATGAGACGCTTATTTCTCTTATCAAATTAAAATAACCGGTGCTTACTCGAGGAGGCGCTCTTTCAAGCACGGACGCTTATTCATGTTGATACGAATGAGTGTCCGATGAGGTCACGAGATAATCTTCGATCACTAATCGGCTTTTAATGACATCTCCCGTTAAGAGAATCGTGACATGGTTTCTTTCTGTGGTTACTGTGTATTTATGGATACCTTATATGCAATTAATTATTTAAATCTGCTCTATATCCTAGGTTTATTGGCTGTGTGTGATTTGCAAAAAGAAACAAGAACTGCTCGCTAAGACAGGTTCGTGGTTTCATGGAAAGGACACAAAAATTACCGATCCTGTACGCGAAATTCAATTTGGGCTAAATACTCCACCTTCGCACTCGCCGTCTCATAATCAAGTAGAAAGTAACAACCCGAAGAAATCATCTTTATCACC